>CAJHNH020001044.1:132500-150000 GCA_905116865.2 Candidula unifasciata
AATTATGTGGCGAAAAGATATCCAGCAAACCAAAAGTAGAACCAATAAGCTTCATATTATCACATACACAAACGACAAGAGAACTTTAAGGCTGGAGAATCGTTATTTGAACAATACATAAATTAACAGTACCACTAGTACAAACAAGAATCCACAAAATGCCTTAGCTGACGTATTCCTGAGAGAGGTCACATTGCTATCTGACCAGTGGAATTCTAAATTACATGTTTCGTGTGACACGTTTATGTCTTTCCAGGCGCGTCTTTTTTTTTTAAACTCTAGTCTCCAATTGTGTTATGGAGAGGCATTTAAATCACACCCCGTAAAGATGGTGAATTTGAATAGCAATACCCTTTGGCGTTTAGAAGTATCTTCCACAATTAGTGCACACGATTGGAACTCTTGCTGCCATTACATTGCTCCGCATGTGAAAATTCTTCTATGTCGCTCATCTTTTAACCTGTCTGCAGTCCTGTTCTCTCTTCATTATTGTCCCCTTCAATGCAATGCAATTCGTGGCATCTTGTTGTCTTTCGAATCTACCTCAATACCTGTATCATTCATGTCTCTTTTAGGTACATCTTTAAATCACAGAAGAGGCCGACCCCGAATGTTTCCTCTCTTTCTTCTTAGAGTCTAATTTGTGTTGGTAGTCATGTCTATCCACTTCTTTCGATTCTGAATCAATTCTGACACAGATAGTCTTCCATGCCATGTTGCCAAACTCTCCAGCATCTTCTCTCTCAGTCTCCTCTGCCTCTTTTACCCTCCAACTTTCCCAGCGCCCTAATGCACTCTAGTTTTCTTCTTATCATACCATGACCAAACAATATGCCTCCTTCTGCGTCTTCTACCAATCGGTAATTCACCACAGAGCATGTCCCAAGTGACTCTTCTATCAGTTTTTAACCTGTTTCTACAAACTAATACATGTTAATTTGGGTTCTGGCGGGCGGTAACTTCTACTTCTATTGCTAATATATATTATGTGCCATTGGGCTTCGTTATGTTAACATGGGACTTGTAGATGAGCCTTGTGCTCTTTCTTCCTTGTGTCCATATTCTGTTTTGTGCTGCTAGGTCTAGTAATTTTACAGATGACCATTAGGCGAAAGTGGGATGAAGGCGTCATTTCACATGTGGTGATCTCTCCTCCAGAGAGAGGATGGTGTTCTATAGCACGTGGAAATTCTTGCAGTGAGAAGAATATGGTGTTTTTTTTTTTAAAGATGTAGTGATCATTTCAGTGGGAGGAATGTGTTCTTTAACCAGCGGGAGTGATTCCAGTGGCAAGATAAACTCTGCGAGGTTTCGAGGCATGGTGTCCGCCTCGAGTGCTAAAAGTTCTGGACTGGGATTTTTTCACGTGGACTTAGACTCCCCCCTGGTCTCTGGGTAGTGAGATCGGACGCCCGTTAGCACTGTTGCGCACGTAAAAAAAAAAAAAAATCCCTTAGCAGTTAGAAATCGAAAAGAGTGTCCTAACGGCGCTGCCTCCAGTGGGAGGAAGGTGTTCTTTGTGATGTGAAAATCATTCCATTTGAAGAATGTCTTCTTTAACATGTGGTGATCATTGCAATAGGAGGCAAACCTGTGATGATCATTGCAGTGGGAGGCAACCTGTGGTGATCATTGCAGTGGGAGGCAACCTGTGGTGATCATTGCAGTGGGAGGCAACCTGTGGTGATCATTGCCGTGGGGGGCAACCTGTGGTGATCCTTGCAGTGGGAGGCAATCTGTGGTGATCATTGCCATGGGAGGCAACCTGTGGTGATCACTGCAGTGGGAGCCAACCTGTGCTGATCAATGCAGTGGGAGGCAACCTGTGGTGATCCTTGCAGTGGGAGGCAACCTGTGGTGATCATTGCAGTGGGAGGCCACATGTGGAGATCATTGCAGTGGGAGGCAACCTGTGGTGATCAATGCAGTGGGAGGCAACCTGTGGTGATCATTCCAGTGGGAGGCAACCTGTGGTGATCGTTGCAGTGGGAGGCAACATGTGGTGATCATTGCAGTGGGAGGCAACCTGTGGTGATCATTCCAGTGGGAGGCAACCTGTGGTGATCGTTGCAGTGGGAGGCAACATGTGGTGATCATTGCAGTGGGAGGCAACATGTGGTGATCATTGCCGTGGGAGGCAACATGTGGTGATCATTGCCGTGGGAGGCAACCTGTGGTGATCATTGCAGTGGGAGGCAACCTGTGCTGATCAATGCAGTGGGAGGCAACCTGTGGTGATCATTGCAGTGGGAGGCAACCTGTGGTGATCATTGCCGTGGGAGGCAACATGTGGTGATCCTTGCCGTGGGAGGCAACCTGTTGTGATCATTGCAGTGTTGGGAAAAAACAGGGGGGGGGGGGGGGGGGGGGGTGGTTCCTTAATACGAGAAATTATCCCAGCTGAACCTACGTGAATACTACTATCATGTGTAAATCCCAAAAATGTCGATGGCATCTCATTGACTTCTCTGCCTCAAACCTTTTATTGACACGGACTAACGATCTGGCTAGATCTGGCTAGATCTGACTTAGATACTGTCAAAATAACATAATCGTTTATCCGTTAGGAGTCAAACTAACTTGTGGGTTCAGGAATATCGATCGATTCTGAGGTCAGTGACCTCATTACTGACAGTTATGATAATAGAGCAACAGGTAAATCCCACAGACAGCTAACATAATACACTGAACTGTAACTAACAGTCACATTGGTTTGGCGGCTAGACGCTTGCTTGCAGAACGGAAGGTCGTGGGTTCGCGTGCTGAGGTAACCAGACATTTTTTTTTAACAAATGACATTGGCTCCTAAGTCGATCTGGTGTTTGGGTGTGTATGTGTGAGTGAGTGAATGAATTTCAATGCAAATACGAACAGAAATAACAGGAAACAATGTAACAGTGTTAAAAACACAGGGCCAATCCAAAACTATAGAGATCATGTGAGAAAAACTTATATGCCCCCCCCCCCTCTTCCTCACCCCCCCCCCTCTTCCTCACCCCACCCCCTCCCCCTTTCCGATTGCCAAAACACAGTGACGGACAGCATGGAACTTATTTCGGTACTTAATTTATAACTTACCCCTGACGTCACGACAACGTCACGGGAGACATTCCCAATAAATTCTAGGGTGTTCAGTTTGTAGTTTCTCGCGATTTATCTACAGTCAAGTTTAGGGTTAGGGTTAGGGTTAGGGTTAGCATTAGAAGACACTAGATGAACACTCAAAACAAGCACCACACAACTGTACACTTCCACCCCTTGAAATAATGGACTGTCAAGTCAGCTGTGGATTTTCCACGGGGATTTCGTGTTTGGGGTACGTTATAAATTAAGAACCCTTATTTCTCGTGTTAGTTAGTTGCGTATCCTTTACAAGACATTGTAGAACCCAGTCCAGCAAATTTACGTCCAGTAGTTTGCCATTACGCCCGTGTGTCACCGGGACCTTCACGGCAGGCAAAGAATAGTGACGCTGCACCCTTCCAGGCATTTCGTAAAAGGCGACTATTGGTAAGGTTGGGTTTGAGGTTGGCTACCTCATCCTGTAAAAACCATAGCCACAAAAACCAACCAACCATGGATAAGTCGAAAAGAGAAGCAAGTAAAATCCAGCCAACAAAGATGAGGGGAGGCTCTTCAGATAGAAGAAGTATGACACGGTGTGGAGAAAGCCGTAAGGAGTCCGGATCGTTGACGTACCTCCTCTCAGCTAGGAAAACCTCTAGAATTGGCACCTGGGAACCCACAGGGGCATAGGAATAAAGGAAGGCCAAAAAAAAAAAAAAAAACATGGAGAAGAGAGCTGGAGAATGAAGTTAGAAAGATGGGGAGGACATGGGGAGAGCTCCATGCAATGGTGAAGGATAGAGCGACTTGGCGTGAGTTGGTTGAGGACCTATGCTCCATTGGGGGACAGAAAGGCAGAAGAAGAAGTTTGCCATTACTTTCTGGACGGTCAGCTTCTCGATACCACTGTCGAAACCAACGCAAAGATCAAAGCCTGCAGTTAGGATCGAACCCGGCACCCCAGCATTAGGAAGCTCGTACGCAAGGCCCAAGCCACAGACGCCGATAATTTCTCCTGTCGAGAGGTGTATATTGTTCGATATTCTGTTACGCCCATTTGTGCAACGATTGTGCGGAACACGCGGAAAAACCTGGCCAGGCCCGTGCCAGCAGTGCTTTTATACGGTCAATTTCTAGAATCTGTTTCCCCAGACAAGATCGACCCATCCCCTAGTGTGACAGGGAACCAATGCTTTTTGTGCCTCCAACTTCTGATGTTGCTTTACTATCATCACATCATCAACATTTTCTTCTTCTATTTCTTTGTCTTTGCTTTCTTCACTTAATCATTATCATCCTCATCATCATCTTCTTCTTCTTCGTCTTTGCTTTCTTCCTTTCATCATCACCACAACCATCATCACCATCTTCTTCTTTTTCATCGTTGCTTTCTTCAGGTCTGTTTCATCATCATCATCACCACCTTCTTCTTCTTCCTCTTTTCTTCTTCTTCTTCTTCTTCTTCTTCTTCTTCTTCTTCTTCTTCTTCTTCTTCTTCTTCTTCTTCTTCTTCTTCGTCTTCTTCTTCTTCTTCTTCATCGTTGCTTCCTTCAGTTATATTTCATCTTCACCAATCATCACCATCCTCGTCATCATCATTATTATCATCATATTCTTCTTCTTCGTCTTTGCCTGTTCATTCTATTTCGGCGCTCTCGTAAAATGGAGGTGACATGTTTTAATTCCTAGCATAACAGCTGAAGCTTTCTGTTTCTCTGTTCACCGGCTGTAGGCTCCGGCGGAAAGTCCTGGTTGTTCGTCCATTTGGACTTTTGCTTGTGCCAGGGCCTGTGTTTTGCGTGTACATCCGTTTTACTTGCTTATCTGTATGCAGCTTGCCGCTCGTGCAAAGGTACTCCGACTCTGATGGAAGCATCAGTTAGTCGACGCCTATTCCGTGCTTTTTAGGGTGGGTGAGAGGGGGGTGGGGGGGGGAGGGGCAGTGGGTTTATTCTTGTTTTCCTCCACAACGTGACCCCAGAATCCACACGGGGAGCTAAAGCTTTCGATTTTCCCGTTGTCTAGTTTGTTCTTGTATCTTTCAATGAGTACGGATCAATATATATCTTTCGGTTTATTATATGGCATGGCAGCATACTTCACTGCAGCAAAATCAAACCTACATAAACTGGACAAAATACAGAACAATGGTCTAAGAATCATCACCGGAGGTATGACAAGCACATGAATCTGTGAGCTGGAGATAACTTGTGGCCTCCAGAGCTTGAGCCTTCGAAGGGAAGACAAGGTGCTTACCCTAACAGAACAATTTTAACGCATGAACAACAACCCCCATGTACATAATAGAAGAAAAAACGTTACTACAAACAGACTGAAAAGACAACCATCTTTCAAAACAGTACTTCGTTAAAACAGTGGCATCCTTTCTAAAGATCCTTCAACATGGGAAATGATCCAGGCATACAGCATATGCCTACAGCCTAACTATACAGTCACAACAACAATTCCAGGCATAGACAGAAAGGCTGAAGAATGTGACCTAGAATTGCAAAGACAATTGCATGTCTACAACTCTTTTCCAAAAACCCAATGGATACACGTAAACACCGACGGATCATTGAAGGGTTGGAGGGAGCAGAAAAAAAACAACAACAACGGAGGAGCTAGATCTGTCATCATGCTGCAAGATGGGACCATAACAGAAACGTCATGTACCTGCGGAAGACTCTCAACAAACTTCAGAGCAGAGCAGCAAGCAATTATTGATTAAGCCAAAGTGATTGAGGAAAGAAAAATTAAAAACAGTAAAATTGCTTTCCTTTGTGACTGCATGTCAGTCCTTCAGGTGACTCAGAGGGATCCACCAGACAACATGGAGAGAGAACTGACCCACCAGCTAAACAGACTCTCAGAAAATAAGCGAATTGTTCCCCAGTGGATCCCGGCTCACTGCGGCATACCAGGAAATTAGTTAGCAGACAGACTTAAAATAATGGAACAAAGGAGAAACAACACACCTATTCAATGTCATTATCAGAGATCAAAACACTCATCAAGGAAAAATACAAGGAATTGCTGAGAGAACAAACCAACAGTTAACATCCACAAGACCCCATCAGGAGACTCAACAAAAAGCAACATACAACAATTTTCTATCTACGAACAGGACACGGCAGGCTTAACTATCACATGCATAAAATAAATATTGCAAAGTCCCCACAGTATGCCTGTCAAACAGGACCACAAACGCATGAGCACATTCTGTAGACCCGCCCACTCTACCTGCAACTTCGAAAGGACGCCTGGCCTCAAGAACAAAGTGTGCAGAGCAAGCTATAGGGAACCATGCAGGACCTGCAGCTGACATGCGAGATCATAGAGGCAACCCACCTGATGGTCTGATCTGAGCAAACGAAACCGAACGCAAAGAAGAAGAAGGTTTGCCAAACCATTGATTGCTAGCACTAAAATCCATATACAAAAGGGCAAACAATGCCCGTGCTATCTTTGAACAAGTTGGCCCCTAAAGATAAAATCGAGGAGAATAATCAACAACGAGTTACACTAAGGGAATAATAAATGCAACATTGTAATGATACAATATTAGCCATCACAATCATCAATTCCCACTTCTGCCGTTAGCTGCCATTGGGTGTTAGTAAGATTGTCTAATTATTCAAACAACTGCTTCTTTCATAATCAGAGTGCATCTGCCGGAGAGGCAAGAAACCAACAGTCTGTATTCAAGAGAATGAGATCTGTAAAACTGATGCACACGCAACACTCAGGTTCTGGAGCAGGACTGCAGTTCAGTAGTGGACGAGCAACCAGAACTTTCCGCCAGAGTGTGCAGCTGGTGAACGCGAAGAAGAAGAAGAAATAAATACCCCGAGAACTCATTAATACTATACACCCCAATTATAATCCTCAGGGCTAACCAAGATATTAAAAAAAAAAAATTATTAGTACTTTTAAGAGTGTTTACTTTGAAGAGACAAATCACTTCATTGATACACACCCTTTCGTATAAATCGAACTGCATTTCTGTAAAGTTTAATTGATCGACATATTTCCATCATGGTTAAAGGACAAAAAGGAGGAGCGGTAGAGAGGTTAAGGACAATTTAAAAGAGAAGGAGGAGGGAAAAGAAGGAGGAAAGTGAACGATGTTGGAAAGAAAGAGAAAGAGGAAATGAATGAGTAATAGTAGCAGTGGTAATAGTAGTAGTGGTTATAGCAGCAGCAGCAGCAACAACAGAAGCAGCAGCAGCAGCAGCAGCAGTAGTAGTAGTAGTAGTAGTAGTAGTAGTAGTAGTAGTAGTAGTAGTAGTAGTAGTAGTAGCAGTAGTAGTAGTAGTAGTAGTAGTAGCAGTAGTATTAGTAGTAGTAGTTTTAGTAATAGTAGTAGTAGTAGTAGTAGTAGTAGTAGTAGTAGTAGTAGTAGTAGTAGTAGTAGTAGTAGTAGTAGTAGTAGTAGTAGTAGTAGTAGTAGTAGTAGCAGTAGTAGTAGTAGTAGTAGTATTGCAGGGTAAGAAATTAGAAGTAAACATCCAAGGAAAGCAAGTTTATTTTGAACTGATCTCTCTACGTTTTCCCCTACGCCAACACACCCACCTCTCTCTCTCTCTCTCTCTCTCTCTCTCTCTCTCTCTTTTTCTCTCTCTCTCTCTCTCTCTCTCTCTCTCTCTTTTCTCTCTCTCCCCTCTCCATCTCTCCTCCCTCTTTCACCATAAAGCCATCAATCATAAAATACGCAAATGTCAAAAGAAACGTGGACACAACAACCACACAAGACTTGACAACATCGAATGGAGAGACATGGCCAAAAGCCGCTGAAAACATTTGCGAAAACCTATTTGTTCAACCAAACCGGAAGTCGATAACTACACACTAGCTCAGAGCGCTGTGGTAGTCGCGCTCAAATGCACGAGACTATTGATTTCGCTTCGGCCGTTTGGCCCAGATTAGCCAGCTAAAAATTTGCTGACAAGCGGGGAAAAAACATTCGGGAATACTTTTATCACTATAAGCCCAAAACGCCCGACGGTATAGAGAAATGTCCCTATACCACTTAATGGATGCGGAAATTGTTGCGAACGAGCCTCCTAATGCCGAGGTTTAGCGGTTCGATCCCAGCTGGGGACTATTTGTTCAGCGTTGGTTTCGACAGTGGTGCTGAGAGCTGCAATGGCAAAATACTGAACTTAAAATTTGGCTGGAAAAACCGCAACAGCCAAAAAAAAAAAAAAAATGCTGGGGTTGGTTCTGCAAGGTCCTGTTAAAGGATATACACTACAAACTTTGACATAGTGATTCGCAGTGTTCATGGAACGAACGAGCTTTATTTTCAAATGGTCATAAATTAGGCACGTAGGTCCCAGTGTGGCTTTAGGGGCCCCATTGAAGGGAAAACAAGAATAGACCCACCGCCTACCCAAAAGCATGTCGTAAGAGTCGAGTAACTGGGAGCTTTCTTTGAAATCGGAGTACATCATCCTGAGAGGCAAGGAGCCAACTGTCCGCATGCATATTAATCAAATCTGTCACACGGATGCACACGCAACACTCAGGTTCTGGAACAGGACTTCAGTCCAGGAGTGGACGAACAACCAAAACCTTCCACTAGAGTTTAAAGCTGGTGAACGCAAAGAACGAAGAAGAAGAAGGCACGCAGGCCCGTCTTACATTCGGCCCTTTTAAACACCCATCTTTCATCCAGGAGTTGTTTGGAGGGGGGGGGGGGGGGTTAGCTGGTGGATAAGTTTCTTGTAGAATGATTACGTGTTATACCTTTATCAATCCCGCCCACTCCCGCTCCGTCCTGCACTCAGTGTCTCAGTGCTCTCCATACCCATTAGGAGCTGATTGGCGTCTCTTCTTTCTTTGACCCGCAAACCGTTTCTGCAAACTTACCAACTTCCAACAGGTGGTTCATCGTCTCCTACTTCTTCATCTCAACTTTAACCCCTTTGTTCTCGATAACAGGCATGTCAAACTGAGTGTCGTGAAGTGATCAAACTCACCCCTACACATTCGACTATTCGTGACGTTAACGCCCCTAGCGGACAGGTCACATTTCAAATATAGACCTGTCCAGTGGGTATATAGTCCATCATATCTATTTATACCTTTATCTGGCGTAATAAGTATTTCTATATGCTCTAGGTATCTTGTGAAGTCTACATTTTCAAACTTACAGTTGTATTTTCTGGAATAATAATCAGATTCCGAGAAGCCTTTTTACTCCTCGCTGCATTGATCTGGGCGCTTTTTTCTTTGGAAGCGACGCTAAGTCTTCTTGCCTTATTCTCTGCCAGACTTTCAAGGTGATCAGTAGGGTTTACCCCTCTGATTAAATTTTGTCTTGAACAAAGTACCAATTTAATCTTTGGAGGAATCCTGAGCTTGGGTAAGTTGATTATAGTTTACGAGGACCATGAATTATATCTCTATAAAGTTAACCTGCTGCTGAAGGGAGGAAAGATTCAGCTATGAGACAGCACAGGAGGAGACGGCCACTTTAAACCAAACCTTTTCCTTCTTAAGCTGATAGTTTGTGCCCTACCTGACCCGATATTAATGTAAATGTTTTAATCTAGCAGGCTAATCACTATCTAACTAACTAGTAGGGATGCAGATCGAGATGAAGCCGGCAGATTTAACTGGGTCAACGTACAGCGAGTGACACGCTGTGACATAAGAGGTTATTTATAGCAGACACTAACAACACGGTCTTGACTCATGGCAGTTGGTGGAAAATATAATATATACATATGTGAGAGAGAGATCGTCTGTCTAACTACGAGTGCAGATTTGAATGTGGAGAGATGATGTTCTATGTATATTAGAGTCTATCTGTCTCCACTGTGGAACTTGTCTCCTATCTCTTGCACTGACTGACGGACAGAGATACAAGAGACTTTAACTGTCTCATTATCCTGATAGCTGTCCTCTGAGTGATTACTAATGTGGATGTTAATAAAATGAGCTAGGCATATGACGCCTGAGATGACTGCTAATTCTGAGTTCCTTCTTGATACAGGATGATATCTCCTTGGAGTCCAGGCAGTAAATCAGCAGTCCACGGAACTACCAACAGGGAAGTAATCTATGTCTAAGCCAGTTGTGGGCATCTGATTGCAAGCCACCCATTTAACATCCATCAAATAGAATCCTCTAGTTGGTCTACAGACAACATTATGGGTGTTGTACCTTCACCATCATTTTATACTGGAGCTTGTTTGAACCTCCAGTGATTGACTTTGTGTCAGAGTACCTTCTCCAGGAGCTTGTTTGGGCTCCAGCAATTGACTTTGTGTCCGATAATCCTCTCTAGGAGCTTGTTTGGGCTCCAGCTATTGACTTTGTGTCCGAGTATCCTCTCCAGGAGCTTGTTTGGGCTCCAGCAATTGACTTTGTGTCCGACTATCCCCTCCAGGAGCTTGGGCGTACCTCCAGTGTTCAAATGCCTAGTGTGGGACTGTCTTCAACATAACAAAAGAGTGACTGAACATTCAGCCAGTCCAAGTAACCATGGATTCAGATAAGTGTAGTCAATCGTTGGTTCATTGCCATGCTTCACTGTTAATCGTCCACATGATCATGAGGATGATCTAGGCAGACTCTGGGAGTCTCTAAGACAATCAGTCAGATCTGTTTTGAAGTTTTGGTTCCTCATATCCTTCTGGGTTCTTGAAGCTCTTTGCTGATTATTATATGATGTATGTGTTGCATTTATTACATGTCTTTGAAGGTTTTCATTATTGACTTGAGTGTCTATCATTTCAAACTGTCTAGAGTTTTTGTATGTTTAACCATTAATCTTAATCTGTGTTAACATGGCTGTGATGTTACAATATTATAGCCTGAGGACTATCTTCTTACAGTAGTGGGGACGCCCAGCCAAGTTGGCCTAGGAATATTTTATATTCTGTAGTGCCATAACTTGAGTTATCCGCCTGAGAGGCAAGGAACCAACAGTCTGCACACAGATAAGTCAGATAGGTAAAACAAATGTGCACGCAAAACTCAGGTTCTGGAACAAGACAGAGGTGGATGAACAACCAGAACTTTTCGCCGGAGTTTACAATCGATGATCGCAAAGAAGAAGATAACACACTCTCTGGCCTAAGAGAGACACAAGTGTCAGTGTTGAGAAAAATATGGCGCAGTACCAGAACAGACAATGTTATTCGCTGTTTCCCCACCGCTAGCTGTGAGTGGAAGTCTTTGTTAGATCGCCTCACACTGGAGGCCCAATCACTAATTCGTATTGAAGGACTGGTGGCAGGAAAGTATTGACTGACTGCACATTGCAGTGCATATTCTTCTTCTTCTTCGCGTTCACCAGCTGTACACTCTGGCGTAAAGTTCTGGTTGCTCATCCACTTCTGGACTGCAGCCATGCTCCAGAACATGAGTGTTGCGTGTGCATCAGTTTTACAGATCTGATTCAATTGAATGCAGACTGTTGGTTCCTCGCCTCTCAGGCAGATGCACTCCGACTTCAAAGGAAGTTCCCCAGTTAGTCGACTCTTACGACATGCTTTTGGGGAGGCAGTGGGTCTATTCTTGTTTTCCCCACAATAGGGCCCCGGAACCCACACGGGGGGCAGTGCATATTCATGAGCATAGTCGTCATTCTCCATTATCACCACCACCATCATAATAATCATTATCAACATCTTCGGCTAGCTGTTCCCAGAAAGAGAGAGAGAGAGAGCGCGCGCGCGAGAGAGAGAGAGAGAAAGAGAGAGAGAGAAAGAGAGAGAGAAAGAGAGAGAGAGAAAGAGAGAGAGAGAGAAAGAGAGAGAGAGAAAGAGAGAGAGAGAGAGGGCGAGCGAGAGAGAGAAAGAGAGAGAGAGAGAAAGAGAGAGAGAAAGAAAGAGAGAGAGAGAGAGAGAGAGAGAGAGAGAGAGAGAGAGAGAGAGAGAGAGGCCTATTCATTTGATTTGGGATAAAAACTCAGTGACATGAAGAGGATCATTCCCACTTTAACTTTATCCTCAGCAACACTACCAACATCGCCGTTACCACCAGCAGGTCACGGTCCAGGCCATGCCGGTGTATGGGGTAATGAGCAGGTTGACTGATTGACTGCTGTCGCTCCTCTTTGTTGTGAGCTACTTATTGATAAAGCGGACGTTGTCAAGGCTTTCTGGGATCAAATAGACAGTGCAGCAGAACAGACAGAGAATTCGTATATGGTAAGTCTAATTTCAATTTTGGGGGACAGAAAAGAGGTGGGGGGGGGGGGAGAAGAGGTTCTGGGAGATATTCAACACTGTGGAAGGAAGCATAGGCGGACTTTCAATCAGTTTGTAAATGGTACTTTTAGCATGTCGACTGTTCGTTGGCTAGCAGGCACTGGTGATGACTGTTCGTTGGCCTGCAGGCACTGGTGATGACTGTTCGTTGGCCTGCAGGCACTGGTGATGACTGTTCGTTGGCCTGCAGGCACTGGTGATGACTGTTCGTTGGCCTGCAGGCACTGGTGATGACTGTTCGATGGCCTGCAGGCGCTGGTGATGAAGGTTACAGTTTCTGAAAAACGATGCACTGGCTATGAAAGCACACAGGGCTGGAGAACTGACTAGAAAAAGAAAGACTTTTAGGCGTGCTGTGATGAGAGCAACGTTCTGTAAACTGCTCATTGATAGTGGTAACATAAAAGCCTAGGGTAATTTAACTTAACAAGGAAAACTGCCACCATAGGGGATTCGAACACGTCACTAGGGGACTACAAAGCAAAAGTTGTATCACCTGTTCCGCCTCGGTTTGGCAAACAATGTAAATTTATGACTGTTTAACATTATTTCTCAGAATGTAAATATTGCTTTTCATATAAATGGACCAAAAATGACTGTTAATTTATGACTATTTTAAATTCAAGACTCTCAGAATATAAATAATTCTTTTCGCATATTCAAGTTTTTCAAAATATAAATATTCTTTTTAATATGTTCTGGTTTCTCAGAGTGTAAATATTCCTTTTTATATATTCAATTACTCAAAATGTAAATATTCTTTTTCATATATTCAATTACTCAAAATGTAAATATTAATTTTCATTTAAAAGGACTAAACAATGCCTGTAAATTTATGACGATTTTAAATTTAAATTTTCTCAAAATGCAAAAATTCCTTTTCATGTAAAAAACATTTCGTAGCAACCATTTCTTTTCCACGTGACTATCCAAAAACACCTCAATGAATGAAGCAGATTTTAATTACTTTCACCCACCATTTTGTTATGTCTTTAATTTAAGTATTTTAATCCAAAACATCACCGGCCTAATTACAAAAAAAAAAAATGCTGAGCTAGCATTTCTCTCTCAGTTACTCTCTCTCCATTTTCCTCTCTCTCCCCCTCCCTCACATCTCTCCGCGAGATTCCCCCGAGTTGTATTGATTATGGCATGTTGGTTTTGTGTGTGACAAGCTGGCAAGTGTGGGCAGTCTGTGAAAACATACCGTCCTTATATTCAATACAAAACTATTTGAATGAAATGTTTCACGTTTCTGAAATAACCGGATATTCAAGAGCAATCTGATGGACTGCGGGTCTTCGCAATCTTCGGCGAGTCAAAGGGAGGATTTTATGTGTGGTGTGTGTGTGTGTGTGTGTGTGTATGTGTTTGTGTGTGTGATGTATTTGTGTGTGTAGTGTGTGTATATAGTGTGTTGTGGTGTGTATTTGTGTGTGGTATGTTTTTGTGTGTGTTTGTGTGTGTGTGTTTGGTGTGTGTTTGTGTGTAGTGTGTGTGTGTGTGTGTATGTGTGTGTGCGCGCAAAAAACGACTTTGGCTCATAAGTCGATCCACCCTAACATGAGTACCAGAAAAAGTCTTCGGAAGTAAAGGCGGTCAACATAATGTTGACGATATCATCCACTGAGGGCCGAAAAGTCTGCAAAAATATAAGTCTAGCTTAAATGGGGTGAAAAGGGTCCTAGATTCTTACCTTGGTATCTGCCAACTACCACTTACTGCCTTTATTTTACCACTACTCTGGTGTACTAGCAGTACCTCTCTGGCAAGGTGACCGTCGTGTCCTTCTTAGGGCAGTCCACCACCATTGGGCAAGGTCTGGCACTCAGCTCTCTTCTGCTGCTCCCAGCAGCTGTCAGCATGCGACAGCGGCCACCGCCCGGGCAACAGCTTTGTCGGGCTGGCTAAACCAGGAGAGGGTAGCCGACCTGGTTCTAAACCACTCGGTGATTGGGATATGCATGTCCTGCATGCAAAGACTGGAGTCGGCGGATTGTGCGGAGGAAACCTCTTATTGGTTCGAAGGACAAGAAGGCGTTTACCAACAGGTTCTGTGGAGAGCTTCGAGCAAGGCAGGGCACTCAAAACGCCTTGGTCATCCACTGCATCTAGGTCCATTTCCAATCGTCTTGACATTGTCCTGCCATTGGATCAAGATAGACACAGGCGAGAGAATGAGGTCGACGAACTGCGCAACTCTTCCTCACTTAAATCCAAATCCTTGAGCAAGTCACTTTTATCCAGCTATCTATCAACCGGCTCACAGAAAAAATTACTGTGATCCCACTATCACCGTAAATGAGCAAAAGCTAAATGTAGTCGACATAATCACTTATCTCAACAGGACTCTATCTCATAGAGTCAACATCGACGATGAGATCAATGTTAGAATCTCAAAGGCCAGCAGCAGTTTCGGCAGACTTTATACCAGTGTCTGGAACAGAAGTGGTATCTCCCTGCTGACCACGGTAAATGTTTACAAAGCTGTAATTTTTCCAGTACTGCTTTAAGCTAGTGAAACTTGGACTGTGTATCAGCCTCAAGCTAAAAATTTGAATCAGTTTCATATAACCTGTCTCAGAAAGCTGCTCAAAATCAAATGGCAAGATAAGAACCTAAATACTGTGGTTCTTGATAGGGCAAACCTACCTAGCATCCACACGATACTGAAGAATTGACAGCTGTGTTGGACTGGTCATCTTACCCGCATGCCAGAATATCGCCTCCCAAAGAGTTTTTTTATGGCCAGCTCCAGCAAGGGAAGAGGTGACAGGGAGGACAGAAAAAAGCGCTATAAGGACACTGAAGACTGCTCAATTCCTTTGGCATCAACACAGCGACGTGGGAGGCAGCTGCACAAGACCGTTCTGGATGGCGTACGTCCTTCAGAAATAGTGCATCGGCATACAAGGCAGCGGAGGTTGCACGGGCAGAGAAACGGAGGCAGACTAGACAGAATTTTACTGCTAATCCCACACTTACTGCAGCTCCCAGCTATTGTCCGCACTGCTCAAGAACTTTCCAGGCTCATATTGGACTAAACAGCCACCTTCGTATTCATAATCATTGATCATTGCTACTGTGGATAATAGTGGGCTTTATCACTCGTGATGGACAAACAGCAACATTGTGGTGAAGGCGGGGGAGGGGATGAGGGGCTCTTTGAGCCTGAGGTTTTAAGACCGCAAGGCTAGTGCTGTCGCCATATCTGTAGGGGTGAGGATTTTATTTTGCCCCCGACCAAAAAAAAAAAAAAATCATAACCTTACAGAGGATTCGAACCTGGGTCTCCCGCTTGAGAGTCCAGAGTTCTAAACGTTCAGCCAGCTTGGATATTCGAAAAAAATTAATGTGAGTTTGTAAATTATGTCAACATGACACTGCTGTCTTGTACGAGTAGGAAACATTGACTAAGAGCAAATGAGAGGGCAGCTGAAAGGTGGTTTCTAAAAAAAAAAAAATATATATATATATATGTATACATACATAGACTGGGCAAACTGTGGCCAGACGGCTAAAATTGGCCCGCGGAGCAATTTTTACCGGCCCACGAGGCTGATGTATAATCTATCTGTTTAGTCTATCATTCCACGCTTTAGTGCCCTCTCTCCCTTCGCACCCTGTCCTTCAATAATATGACTGTGGCAACTAGAAAAAAACACATAGATTGAACAGATTATTTAGGAATATATAAAAGTACTTCAGTGGGTGAATGTGTCTGGTAAGAGGCCTCGACTTTTCGTAACGTTAAATAGTTTGAAGACACAATTTCCTTTATATCTGGAAAAGAATAAAAATGTCATCATGTAATGATGAAAGGGGAATTGTCGAATTTTCAGAACGACTCCCGACTGCACTATTCTGTTGTGAGCTTCTCAGCTGCTGTTTTCAGAATTTTTAAATGTTTTTGAGCGCACGAATCTTTTCGATGGGATATTTATGTTTATAAAGTTGCTCTTGAATTGATAATAAGTTGGAAAATACCAGTTTCTTTTCATTTCTTTAGAGAAGTACTTTTCACGCGCAGTTTTCAAGAAACCCCTTGGCTTGGTACTATGGATATCGCAATCCTTCGGCCTTGATTCCATGATAGATACAGTAAATCTGGGAGAAATGTGGCTTTTCTTCCTACCCCCGGGCGTGAACCCGGACCAAAGGAGTGCGTCACTCGGTCACCGCGCAGTCCGGTTTAGCCAACTGCGCTAGAGAACCGGGCGGCACGACTTTTCAAAAGCACTTAAGTCTCGTCTATTGTTGTATCGTAGCTCAGTCCCATCTGACCACGACCTGGCCTCCAATAGCCCACCTGTTTGACCGTAAAATTGGCCAGGAAAACCCCTAAAAGGCAATAACAACAACAACAAAAGCAACAACAAAAACAACAACTACAACAACAAAAATCTAGGACTGGGTTTGCAACGTCACATAAAGGTCACGTAACTAAGATTTTGAAATTATTTAACACGCCTACGTGATTGATTAAGGTTAAACCAAACCAGGACATCACATCCAACGATCTACACCATGTGATAAAAAGTCCAGCGAGTTGCCGAGGCGGTGGCGGCTTGACGCCCACCTGCGGATCGGAAGGTCGTGGGTTCGCGTCCTGACGGAGCCGGACTTTTTTTCAGAACTGCCCTTGACTCCCAGGCCGACCAAGCCTTGAGTGGGTACCAGGTGCAGTCCTGGAAAAGATAGGAGCCGGCCCAACAAATGCCGATGTCTATAAAAAAAAACACATAGGTCTAGCCGTATTCCCAATACGCCTAAAGGTGTTGAAAAGGGATCTTTACTTTTTTTTTTTTTTTTACTTACACAAAGTGCCACCATTCGTGTGATGATCACACTGGGACAGGTGCTAGAGGCTGTTTGAGGTTTTAATAATGGATCAACATCATGACAGTAACCTATAAGTGCTCCGTTCTTTTTCTAATTCAAGCCTGAAACCGAAGTGGTTCAGCGCAGTGCACGGACTCCGTAGCACCGGCGAGGATCCTAAAATATTTTGGGTAGATTTTTAACTCAAAATTTTGCCCGGGCAGCGCCTTTGGTTTACTCTTTTCGATTTCTAAATGCCAAGGGATTTTTTTTTGCCTGCGCAACAATACAAACGGGCGTCCGATCTCACTACCCAGAGACCAGGAGAAATTACTAGAAGTACACGTGAAAAAAACCCAGCCCTCACCGGGGCCTGAATCCGAGAC
>CAJHNH020001044.1:155000-205003 GCA_905116865.2 Candidula unifasciata
CGCCTGCAGAATGGATCTAACCTGGCATTCCGGCATTATGAAGCGTGTTCGCAACGCCTAAGCCACAGACAAACATGTAGGCATGTAGGTAAAAAAGATAAATCTACATCTCGTACATAAAATAATTATTACAAATCAACAATACTTTAGCAGAAGTATATTGTCAAACTGAAAACTGCATACGGGCACAATTTAAATGTTAATTTATCACACACACACACACACACACACACACACACAGTTACTGAACGGTCCGCTCTCGGATCACCTGTCGGAGCCAACGCAAGACGGGCTGCTGTCAAATCGCCTGCAGATAGGATCTAACCTGGCATGCCGGCATTATGAAGCGTGTTCGCAACGCCTAAGCCACAGACGAACATGTAGGCATGTAGGTAAAAAAGATAAATCTACATCTCGTACATAAAATAATTATAACAAATCAACAATACTTTAGCAGAAGTATATTGTCAAACTGAAAACTGCATACGGGCACAATTTAAATGTTAATTTATCACACACACACACACACACACACACACACACACACACACACGCACCGATGCACACGCACCGATGCACACAGCATAAAATATACCAGTGTGAAACAGATATCGACAAATGGAGAATCTACAACTGACACTCTGATAACAAAATAGAAACATTTAACATAACAAATCGCACACTTACTTGACGGAATCCGGTAGATCTCGCACAACAAACAACCCTAAAGGAAATGTTACGATACTGAACAGTCAAAGCAATCCTTAAACAAAACATGCCATTCCAGAATTGCGTGAAATTTATCTATGGTGTTGCTTGAATTCCGATTCGGGTTTTCCGATTCGTGTAGTGTGTTTGTGAACCAGACTTCGGGGCTGGGCAGAGGGAAGAGGGGTTAGAGAAGGAGGGAGGTATGGACAGAGTATAAGAGAGAGACACGCCTTTCCAGCCGCAAATGTTTAAGAGCTTTCGCTGACACAGCAGGTGAAGTTTTAAATCTGTGGCATTTTTTTTTTTTGCCCGCTGGGATTTAGTTTGTCACATAAGCTGTCACCGACTGCTGAACGTTCAGCGTGTCAGCTTTGTCGTAAAACGAAAAGAGACAGTTTAAGTCTATGGGTAAATTTGTGTGAGCTGAAAAATTTCACAAAACACCGCCACATCACGAGTCACATATTTTAACATTTCTTCTTCTTCTTCCTCCTCCTCCTCCTCCTCTTCTTCTTCTTCTTTCTTCTTCTTCTTCTTCTTCTTTTTCTTCTCTTTCTTCTTCATTCCCTATGGTTTTGTTATTTTATCGACGTGACTGCACCTTGGACATTTTCATGTTTGCGCAGTTCTGGGATGCAGCAGTCAAAACCAAGGTACATTTAATTATGATAACCCTTAACAGTGTGGTTGACACGTTGAGTTGTAGTTTACAGTTAGGCTGCAATATCTGCTCATTTCAGTTAGCACATCTGATTTCAGGAAGCCCCCCATTAACAGCGTGCTTGCAAGGGGGCAGGGGGTCTGTAGCCCCACCACACAAAACGGCGTCTCAAACCAACACGAGCAATATTTTGACATTTTAACTAGAAGCGGTTAGAAAACATGGCTTCTTTTCGGTAACCCGATTTGAATCTTGGTAATGTGATAGCAATTCCTTTCTAATGATCTTTTCATCTTTTTATGGGATGCAGTTTTTCGTTATTTGAAGAGCTACTCTGGTTCTCGCCAGGGGCCGCAATATAGCCTGGCCTTAAATATGGCCTAATGGCTGAACGCGGTTTCTGGTACCTCTCCGCGGTGATTCTCATTCGTATGGTGGCACTTTTTGCCATCGGGTGTTTGTCGCTTGTGTGATGTACTGGTAGGGTAAAAGAAAATAGATTGAAGATAGAAAGACATCATTTAAAAAAGAATCCAACACATAATTTTTTTGAGAGGCGAATTCTCGAGGTCAACCTAGGATAAACATCTTCAAAGAGAGTCATGGTTTTTTATATTTTTTTTTTCATTATTATTATGTTATGAGAAGAGAGAAACTGTAGCATATTGTGACCACTGGAAAGATTTGTGGAAAGAAAGACATAAGAAGACAGAGCAAGAAGATTCTTGAGAGCCTTTGTCATGGCATAGAGGGGTGTCAGCACACAAACTGATACACGAAGTTGCAGATCGCAGATTGTGGAGAGGCATGATTGCCCGCACCAGTCGGCAAGGCACTTGATGGTGATGATACTGGTCAACAAATTTTCAAAAATTATTTGCACCAGAATATACATTCATCATTTCGTACTGTTTTGACATGCTGATTTCAAATATCATGAAATCCCCCAAAGCGCTCTATTTTTTTTTTAAACTTAAATTATAAATTTACACCACCCACTACAAATGATGTATGTATGCTTCTTTTATTCTCTTGGGAGTAGAGTTATTCTTTAAACTTTAGCATTATAAAAATTGTGGTCACATATTCAATTAATTTTTAATTCAAACATAAAATGGAATAAAAAATTATAACGTTAATTAAAATTACCATATAATGGGGTATAGCGGTGTGTTGTGAAATGAACAGGCGGATAGATTGACTGGTTCTGTTAACTTGGTGGAATGTTGATACATAATAAGGTAGTCGTGGTAAAGGACTTATGGAAGAACTTGTACAGTTTGGAACAGCAAATGGATCACCACAGTCTGGTGAGACTGATGCAGCGAGGAGTGACGAGAGGGTCTGGCCCATACTCAATGCTCAGGGTAACGGCAAGACGGACGTATAATCAGACTGCTACTGAAACTCTGCGTTGGCTGCTGAAGATGGGGACGGAGCGCTTATGGAAATGTCCTGAATGCTGTGATGTTGGTTCTTGAATCAAATCAAATAATGTTTTTAAAAGGTACATTTGAACCTATTCCGTCTTTATTCAACCGCTGTTCGTGCTTTCTTTGCTTGCTTCTAATAGTCAGTTG
Organism: Candidula unifasciata; assembly: GCA_905116865.2. Taxonomy (NCBI): domain Eukaryota; kingdom Metazoa; phylum Mollusca; class Gastropoda; order Stylommatophora; family Geomitridae; genus Candidula; species Candidula unifasciata. Next base: position 157,953 of record CAJHNH020001044.1, read on the forward strand.
ATGGGCGTCTCTTGATTGTCTAAGATTAATTAGCAAATATCGAATGACTCCAATTGTTTTGATTCCATATCTCCATTACAGCAATGCCCTGGTGAAATCGTTCCTCGTGCTTATCACTGACAGCTCAACTGTTTGACTTGAAGAAATCCAGAGAAGAACCTAAAAAATAAATTTTCAAAGACATTTAGCAGCCATACTGACCTAATTTCACTTCCCGTCCGCGGTCTGGCAATGTCAGTTCCTGTCTATTGAATCCTCTCGGACCTTCTCTGTCGACCTAGATACGTATCATCTATTTAGTATAAGCCTGTAATTTATTAGTATTTTATCATAGTCGTGGACATAATACTCTAATATACTCACATCGTAGTTGGTGTATATTTGTGTATGTGTGTGTGTGTGTGCTTTGTTCGCTGATGAAGGCTGAGCGCCGCAATGTTCTTCCTCTATTCATTGTAAAATATTTGTTTCCTCTCACGCGTTTTCTCCTCTTTCCTAAAATGTGTATTCTGTCAACATTCGTTCATGAATGGTTTTCAAATTGTCTCCTTTGCCATTACTAGTGTCGCTTTCGCTATCGCTTTTGCAATCAGAAAATCCACTTTTAACCCCCCCCCCCTTCCCCCCGCCCACCTACCCCACGGACTTCTGCAAATCCCGGACAGTATATCCACCTGTAATGTTAACATGTCAGAAACACAACACAGGAGGGATACTACTTCGTGTGTGCTCACGACAGATTGAAACGTCAACATGTACCACTGTCGAAAACAAATATAAACATGCTGGTTTAACTTTGTGCGGCGTCCATGGCAACGACTGAGTAGTTGATTGATTGGTGGTTTTAAATAGCGTCAACTGCCTCACGGAGTGAATTCATTTTGGTATAGGTGAAACTCCCAGGTCGAACCCAGTCTTGAGTGGGTACCGGGTGCAGTCCCGGGAAGTAGAGGCGGCCGGCGTGATGCTGACCACATCACCAATCTTGTGCTGATTGGTCTATAAAATATAGGTTTAGCCCAATATGCCCTATACGCATAAAGGCGTGGAAAAGGGTCTTTTACATTTTTCTTTTATAGGTGAAACGTTTTCTTGTCTCTTCAGCATGTTTTCTTTACTTAGCTCACTCGAAGAGTTAGTGATTATCTATATATTAATTTTTACAGTCTCAATGTAAGGGCGAAGAATTAATAAGAAAAGGAAGAGGGGTGCGGAAGGAGACAGAGCCAGATGTTAAGAAGAAGTGGGATTTAGTTCAGTAAACGCCATGTCATGAAAAGATTAAACAAATTAGAAGTATACCAGAGAGCTTGTTATTTATAACAAACACAAAGGAAACGTTGCGGCCACAGAGCCTTTATCAGCACATTACATAAATCAAACAAAAACCACAGAAATTCACAAAGTCACTTAACTGACGTATTCTTGATGATAGCTATGCTGATGTCTGGCCAGTGAAATGAAAAGACTGACTGACTTTATACCCCACCAGGACATCACACAAGTGATAAACACCCGATGACACAAAGTGCCACCATGTGGTTGAGGATCACCGTGGAGAGGTTCCAGAAACCGCGTTCAGCTATTAGGCCATATTTATGGCCGGGCTATATTGCGGCCCTTGGCGTGAGCCAGGGTGAGGTTTCAAAACAGAGAAAAATTGGATCTCACAAGGAGATGAGGGGATGAAAAGACATGTGCGGCCCAAGAATAAATAACCCGAAATGCCATGGGATGTAACTCTAGGATTTTATGTAAAAACGCGTTGACAGTTCTGTCCCTTAGGTGTTTGTGTACCCCAGGGTTAAAAAAAAAAAAAAAAAGCGGTTTGCAAGAAACTTACAGCTCTGTCGCTGAAGTGGCTATATTTAATGGCCATTACCTCAATGTCATGGATACCTTGGTGATGCTGAGAATGAAAGTGCAGCGGTACTGGTTTCAGGGCACATTTGTGCACTCTGCACATCCAAGAGATGTTGTCTGAACCTGTCAGCCAGTCGTAGACTAGATTCACCTATATATTTCATGCCACATCTCTTGAAGATAATGGCATAAATACAATTTTGGCTTATGCAATAGAATGCCTCACATATGTAGAAGGTGGCTTTTGGGAATTCCATACTTTCCCCCTGAATCATAAGTTGTATATGGACATCCCTGTGTGGGTTCTGTGGCCCTCTAATAAGGAAAACATGAATAGACCCACTGCCTACCTAAAAGCATGTCGAATACAAATGAGTCAGATCTGTAAAACGGATGCACACACAACACTCAGGTTATGGAACAGGACTGCAGTCCAAAAGTAGATAAACAACCAGAAGAAAGAAACAAAGTCTACAGCCTGCATTTTTCACAGTGGTTTTTAACTTGTGGCAGGGATACCCAAGGGCTCTATAAAGATATTTCATAACTTCTGTACACTCTGGAGGCAGAGTGATTACATGTATTCTAGCACTACATATTGATTTTTGTTTGGTTCTTTGTTAATTATGTCTTTCCTCAGAATCATCTTCTTCTTTGCGTTCACTAGTTGTAAACTTGGCTGTAAGTTCTGGTTGTTCAACCACTTCCGGATTTTGGACTTGTTCTACAACTTGAGTTTTGCATGCACATCTGTTTTACATATCTTGATTATATTTATGCAGAGAGTTGGTTCTCCACTTTATAGGAGATGCCGTCCAACTTCAAAGGACACCCCTAATTGAATAATCTTTTATGACATACTTGTAAAGGGGCCAGTTGTTCTATCCTTTTTTTCAACCAAAAAAGCAACCCTGGAACGCACACACAGACAAAACTTATCGAAGGCGCTTGATATGTTCCACCAACATAGACGACGATGAGTTTAAAAAACATATTAACAAAAGGAGAGCAATGCATTAAAGTGATCAGAAAAATCACTCTTTTAATCACCAACAAAACAAAGTTTATTGTTCAATCTCTATAGCTCAGCAAAGTTAGTTCTATACTGAAAAGCTAGAGTCTCCAGCGTGATATCAGAAAAACTCTTGAAAAAGAAAACATGCATACATAAATGCAAGCATATTATTGTAAGATTGGGCGGAAACAAATAAGCAGCTCATTGAAATCAAATGTAGTATTTTATTAATGTGGTAAATATAAAAATAAAACAACATAAAAATAAATGTATTATAACTGTACCAGATAACATTTATAATCAGATAACATGTTAACTAAAAATACAATTTTGTTTTGCAATTTATCAATTTTCCATGAGGTAAAGAAAAACAAAATGGAACAAAAAATATATTGGTCTAAAAAAAAAAGGAATAGAATTTAATATTTTAGTTTTTAAAAATTCTAATGGTCCCATTTACACATCATCCTCATCATGTGACAGGTCCAGTGCAAACGGTCGCTCTCATCACAGTTTGCCTGAAAGAAATTTGGTCTCACACCTGATCCCCCGCCTTTCACTTAAAGTCTGTGCCCATCTTCATACTTGTCAGCCCCTGCCCCTCCTTCCCGGTACCATGCCGCTTGCAATCCGCCATGGTGATTGATAAAGCCAAAATATTTCAGTTTGCTAGACAAGATGCTGTTTACTAACCAATTTTCCTAATGTTCAGATATTTTAGAATGTCAGTATTTGTTTTCTTCTTGGTTCATGACATTCTGAGAATCTTTCTAAAGAATGTATGTTCAAAAGCCTGTATTTTCTTCCTTAAGAACTGCCGATTAGGCCACGACTCACAATCCTATGTTGCTACAGGCAAGATGCCTCTTCTCAAAATTTTGACTATTGATTTCCTTTGACATTCCTTCAAGGTATATTGCTCATGTAGTACTTACTAGTCACTTCCCCATGTGGATTCCTGGACCCCATTCTGCTATGAAAAAAAGAATAACCCACTAACCCCCCCCCCCCCCCCATCCCCCCCTACAAACATGTCATAAAAAGCTACTCCAAAATCAGAGTGCATCTACTTAAGAGACAAGGAACTAACAGTCTGCAGAAAAATAAGCAGAATCTGCAAAACAAATGAGCTCGTAAAACGCAGGTCCTGAAACAAGACTAAAGCCCTGAAGGGGACAGAAACTAGAGCATAAATTCTTAAATTCAAAGTTAAGTTCTATGAAAATCTGAAATGTCTCCAGAATCAGATAAACTAACTTTCCCATGTGGGTTCCTGGCCACCATTTTGGAGGGAAACATAAACAGACCAGTTGCTCCCTTAACCTTACAAGACCTGAGGCTTTGAACCTAACTGCCCACTATACCTGAGCTCCTCGAAAAAACCAACATAATACGCACAAATATTAGTTTCATGCAAACAAGTGGTTAGAATTAGATGAAATTTAAGACATTGTAGAAAATAAGTTTATCTTTCATTTAGCGCCAGTATTCCACTTATGTGTGCCAATCCACCCAGCAGGATGAGCCTTGTTTCACAAAGTGAGCACCAGATGTTGCTGTTTGAGGGACACCCCCCACCCACCCTCCTCTTACTATCAATCTAGTTCTAGATCTGTAAGGTTCAAGATTCTCCTCATCACTCAAGCTCTCACTGACTGAGTCACTTCAACTGCGAAATTCTGACTTCTCAGTCTGAATCAACCTAAGTAAAGATCACCTGTTGGACAGTAAAAAGTCTGGAGACCTACTGTCGACATTTCCATTTTAATGAGTTCTTGGTTCATCAACTGCTGGTTATATTCAGTTTGTGAATTTTTTTTTTTCTGAAAATTTTCATATGATTAGGAAACCAGAAAACAAAGCGGTCTGGTAGAGTTAACAAATCCATAAAAGGTGACAAATATAGGCAGCCATTTGTAATGGACTAATCATGAGGTTTGATCAACCAACTTGTTGGCATATAAGTTTAGTTTGTAAAGACACTTTTTTTTTCGGTGCATCGGGCAAGCAAAGTACCCATAAATTAGACCATACAGTGGGTAATGTTAGCGGCAGCCGGCTGTCTTTAGGAAATTACCAGAAAAGCTGGTACAGCATTTCTGGTAGAGTCGACAAGCATGTCCCATAAACGGTGACAAATTATGAAGCCATGCTTTGGAAGATGGACGCGGTATCTGTCTTGAGAGGGAAGGAACCAACAGTCTGCATATAATTAGTCCAAACTTCTAAAACAAATGTGCATGCAAAGCTCAAGGTGTAGAACACGGCTAAAGTCCAGAAGTGGACAAAAGCCACTGAAATTTACAGCTGGTGGACTTGGAAGAAGAAGAAGAAGATGAGTTAACTCACCTACCTAATGGAACAGTGTATTTAATTTAAACTGTAATGATGTAGAAATAAATAACAAATAACAAGTGACCCTTTGGGTTAAATTTTAAAGTCAAATTTTTAATCAGAGTTTCATGTGCAGATTCAAGTCTCTATTTATTGATTACAAAACCAACATCATAGGACACAGGGCATACCCAAAGATGCTTTCCTCGACCGCAGCAAATGTCTTCAGGTGTAGATGCTAACTGTTCCTGTAGCACACTGATTATACACATGTGGTTCTCTGTCTCTCATACATCCCTTCTTGCCGGATCTACTCCCAACTCTTGGTTCACACATTTTTATACATGTTATTTCATCTAATCTTATGTCTTCTGTCAACATTCGTTCAATATGGTCTTCAGAATATTTCCCTTGTCCAATACAAGTGTTCCTGTAGCTATCGTTTTTGTTGCCAAAAAATCCACTCTTTCTTTCCCTCGTACTCCTGCATATATAGGACAGTATATCCATGTGATTTGCTGCAATGTTGGCATACTGATGCTTGGTATCCGCTCATGCCACATTAGTCCATTTTGAATCTTCCACAGTCCTGATGGAGAATTGGACACAATAATTCTTCTGCAATCCAAATAAGATCTGCAGCTCAATTTGAAAAACATATCCTTCTTCTTTTCTTCCCCAGTTTTCTGGTCAAAGTTTTGGGGTGTAAGGATCTTAAAAATGTTGTTTTCTAATGCAGTGTATAAGTTGTTCTTTACTTCTTTAAGACTTTTCCTTATGCCATCATTCCATCTTCTGTGTAGTCTTCCCTTTGGTCTGTGGTAAATATATTTCTTCAGCGTGACTCTCTGTGGCAATCGGTACCACAGCATGCTCATCAGATGAGCAAACCATTTCCTCCGTTGCTCTTGACTGAATTTATGAGTGGGTTTTACACAATAAACTAACAAAATAATAAGTAAATATCTGTCCAAAAATATGTTTATGAAAGGAAAATACTGTGCACAAATCCTGATACAGATATTATTTTAAGGACCAATTTTTAAAATGTCAAGCAATGAAAGAAAATAAAATAAAAGTTACATTGAGGGCATTATCTTTAGACATTACTGAGCAAAGATAAGCACTAAAAGAAGGCACAGTGATCATAACATGAGAGGTATACAAAAACTCAAGCCCTGTAAGAAAACAAATGTAATGTCTTGCTAAAAGACATTTCAGTCAGTTACGTTCAGTTAATATTATAATACAGAGTACGCACACAGTTTATATTACTTTGCTTCAATTGCAAGATTACTGTGGTTAAAGTGAAAAAAAAAAAATATTTGTGAAACGCAAGAGGCTGAATTGAACTATGAGAGCAGCTATTGAAGTTTTTTTTTTTTTTTACTAAGTTAATCTTGCATGGAAGAATGTCTTGTGTTGGTTTCAACAGTGGTACTCTTCCAAATATGGTATTGAATGTGGTCATCGTAAAAAGTAATCAGAATTGGAGTAAGTGCCTGTTATGTTATTCTGCATTCTGTTCTTCTCATCATGTGTCCAAAAAATACTACCATTTTTTCCTAGCCAATGGATGGTGAAATGTTATTTTAACTTTAATTGACCCAGCTTATGACTACAAAAGAGACATGAAGATTAACCTTTAAATATTCCATGTGTATATCAACTACAATTTGTTATACAACCGTTCACACTATTCCCAAAAAATTATATTTAGATAAAATGCTCAGCATTTAATGTCAGATCTGCTGGCTGTTTCACAAAATAAAACAATTTCTTAGTAAATGCTTGTCTGTCATGGTTTGATGTTTAAACTTAACAATAAATGGTATTTTTATATAAAACAAAAAATATGATTAAATTTAAGCTTAAAACAATACAGCAGAGAAATTACTTTTCAAAAATATAATCAAGTTGAAAAAAAAAAATTGAAATAAAGATGTACCTAAATAAAGAACACAATTATAAAAACTTTAAAAAACAGAAGTAACATACATGAATGAAATGTTGGCGTTTTCTTCAGCACGTTATGTTTCAACTTGAAAACTAGCAATAATGATTATGTTAGTTACAATGTGACTAAACAGCTGTAGAAAAAACATGCAGTGCTACATTCCCTTCACAGATTAACAATGAAACAATAATACATAACGAAGTATAAAGAAATTAACAACATTTAACAAAATATAAATATTTAGAACAAAATGTTAAAACAGAATGTAATAAAATACACATGTCCGAACAAGTAATTAACTTTATGTTGACTGAATTCTGAAATTTAAATCTGCCATTTAAAAAAAAAAATTATAAGTGAAGTCAAAATGTCTGCACCAGCACCTTTTTTTTTTTATACTTTTGTGATCCCCATAGTGCTGCAACTGTTAATGTTTAATGCAGTTCCATCTTTATCTGTATCACTGAACTTTTATAACAAGCATTATGTGTCATGGGATGTATATATTCAGAGATAAAATGTGTACAGCAAGCTGTGCAGAACCATAGAGGACTTGTAAATAACATAAGAGTTCATAGTGACAGCCCATCTGACAGTCTGACATGAGCATATGAAACCAAACACCAAGAAGAAAAAAAGAAGAAAAATAGATATTCAGAGATGAGATATGTAATTCAAATAGCAAGTTATCATGTTATTACCTAGCTGTGTTTTTCCACAGAAAATTATCTCAATTTTGCTGACAAGTAAAGGATGGTGGAATGTTTGTGCTGTGCTTCTGACGACTGCCTTATGCAATTTAATGCATGTGTATGCTGCTGACTTTTCCAAGACTGCAGTCTCTTTAAATTTGTCCATAAGGGATAGAAATGGTCCTTCTGTATGTTTTCGCTGATGCAGAAACGGAGCAAATATGGGGCAACCCGTTTGCTGTGAAACTGGAAATGTGATAAACTAACTAAAGGGTGGCAAATAAGTTTCATAAACTAACAAGTCACTGGGTAACTTCTGCTAAAAAGAAGAATATGAAAGATGGCAGTTATTTCAATAAAAACTACACAGGCTGACAACTTCACCATACTGAAAGACTAATTAGAGAAGTATCAAATGTTAAAGACACTCTTTAAATAAACTTCTTGCAGGGAAGTTGTCTCCCCTACTGGCTCAATACGTCTAATGTAAAACAAATAAACGATGTAAAACAAACTATACTAGTTTCAACAAATATAATTCAAGTATTCACAAAAGCAACACCATATCAACAAGAATTCCAAAGGACAGAAAACTAGACTCCTGTAAAAAAAAAAAACCTGACAAGAGAGGACTTATAAAAATAATATATTCCTGTTAGGATTAAAGTTTTGTTCAAGTTAAATGACTGTTCAGAAGCGAGTTTGTGTTAGACGGTTTTACTGCCTTTTCTCCATATAAAAATGATAAACAACCGAGAAATTCAACACATCCATAACAAATACAAAAAAAAAAAAGGGAATAACTGATAAAAAATAATACATCATTAGAGTCAAATTGCCTCAATGGATGCAGCAAAGTCCAAAGACAGACAAAAGAGCAGTTAGTTCTGTGACTGAGTTCAAGCAGCAATGGCTGCCTGGAATTCCTGGTTTTTCTGACCTTCCTTTAGGCAGGTCACTGGAATGAAAGGATGGCTGGTCTTCATGAGGTATTCCTGAAAAAAATGAATTACATACATCAGATCACCCAAATCATGTGAAAATCTTCTTCTTTTGAGTTCACCTTTTCTGTGTTGTGGTTTGCAGTTAGATCTCAATATCTGCACTTTTCGGCTTAACATCCAATTTCTGCTAACCCCCAATTAACCGCCGTTTGCTTGTTGTTGGAGTCACAGAGTATGTTGAGAAAGGTGGAGACAGACATGATCCATGCAGAGTGGCAAACATCAATTCAGAGGTCCTGCATAGTTACCTTACTTTGGATATTTTCTCCACGTCATACTGGTGTGTTGGGAAATGAGCTGGCAGGCAGACTGGTTGGTTCTGCACCAATTGCTGGTGAATTGAAGTATGACAAGTTGGATGTGAAATTAGTGAACAGTGTGGAGGCACAAAAAGATCATTATGGTCTGAGGAGAATGGCACTGCAGGGAGTTACCAGGGGATCTGGCCAATGCTCATCATTGAAAGGAAAGGTGAGATAGATGTACAATCTGACAGTTACTGGTGCAACGGAACTGGAACTCTTCGCCTGCTGCTGTAGATGGGGAGGGAGCACTTATGGGAATGTCATGAGTGCTATGATGTTGAATCTTAATTCAATATTCAACATTCTTGTTGTGGGGGGAAGGGGGGCAGTAAAACTACCCCCACCATACAATAAAAATAAGGTCCTGAAAAACACATGGGGAATATGTTAAATGATGTTTACCATCAACTTATACGCTGACCAGTTTTTATATGCTGAGGCCAGGGGATTGCTTTTAGATTGCTAGTCGGCCATAATGAGCTCTAGAAGTGTAGAAACTAGCATGCTCACTTACCAGTCCAGTCAACACAAGCTCAAATTCCTACTGACCCATCAGGTGTGTGGATTTGTATGCAGTTTGTGTGCACAGTGCTTCTAATAATCTGTTCTCATTGTCTCTATTTTCTTCTGTTTATTATCTCTCTCTCTGATTGCCCATTCATGTCACCTGAAAATGACATTTTTCATTTCAATCTGCAGGGTCGGTTTCTTTACAATGTCATCTTGAGAAGCAGTGAATCTGGCATTTCCATGTGCGACATTTTTTTAAATGCCACTCATCTGGCATTTCTGCAACAGTCTGTTCCAAAGAAACCTAGTTAATGCTATTGGTTTTGTTTGCACCTGCAAAGTGTTTAGTAGGCCCAAATATGAACAAATTTAGTGTTAAACAAAAAAATCACTTGAAGTGGGTTTTTTGTACAAGAAAAAGCACTCCAAATGTCATAACTGGCTAGTAGCTTTATTATTAGAATTCCCGATAAGGTCACAGGGTCACAGTGTGAGTTACATCATACAGTTTGTTGGCCCTAAGTAATATTTTCCATTTAATACTTCACTTTGTTTTTGTTAGGTGAGATCGCCTTTAACATATTACACAATTATTATCAATGTAGAATAATAAACATCTGTTTGTGACCTGTTTCAAATGAATTTTTTTTTTGTTGATTTGTTTTTGGAAAAAAAAAAAGGGGGAGGGGGGATTTAACCAGGCCAGCTGTTTTTTTTTTAAGTGCTTCCGGGTGAAAAGGTTAATTTAAAAAAACAAACAGTTTGCAAGACATTTAAATATAACATCAGGTAGTAGGTCTTTGCAGAAAATAACATAGCCTTCTTCTTCTTCTGCCTTCTAACCACCCATTGGAGCATAGGCCCTCAACCAATTCATGCCAAGCTGTTCTATTCTTCACTATCGCATGCAGCTCTCCCCATGTCCTCCCCATCTTTTTAACTTGACTCTCTAGCTCCCTTCTTGTTTTTTGACTGTGCCAAATATGACCAGGAATAGCCATGGAAATTCTGTGAGAATAGCGCAATTTTGGGATCATTTGTTTATCATGAAGTTGGCAACTTCCCTAAACTGAAACTAGTTTTTACTTTTCTTCTTCTTTTCTTCTTCATGTTCACCAGCTGTACACTCTGGCGTAAAGTTCTGGTTGTTCGTCCACTTCTGAACTGCAGTCATGCTCCAGAACCTGAGTGTTGCATGTGCATCAGTTTTACAGATCTGATTCAATTGAATGCAGACTGCTGGTTCCTTGTCTCTCAGGCAGATGCACTCCGACTTCAAAGGAAGCTCCCCAGTTAGTCGACTCTTACGACATGCTTTTGGGGAGGCAGTGGGTCTATTCTTGTTTTCCCCACAATAGGGCCCCGGAACCCACATGGGGGGTTTTTACTTTTATTTCAGGATCTTAAAGAGTTTTAAGTTAAGGCCAACATCACAGCACACAGGACATTCCTATAAACACTTCATCCCCATCTTCAGCAGCCAGGGTAGAGTTCCAGTTCCAGTGTAACCAATAACAGTCTGACTGTATGTTCATCTCATCGCTCCCCTTAGTGTTGAGCATCGGGCCACATTCCCTGGTCACTCCTTGCTGCTCCATTGTCTTCGGACCATGATGACCTATTTGTGCCCCTGCTCCGTGTACACGTTCCCAAAAAGCTGATCTTATTCTGATCTAATATTTTATAGAATAAAGCACCTTCCTTCTTCTTTCTTCACAATATTAAAAAAAAAATAATTCTGGTATTAGTAAAGTTTAAAATAGTAATTTTTTTTTCAAAATGATCATGAAACAATCCTTTATTTATATAAACATGTTTCAGTATGAATTCTTCTTCTTTGTGTTCACCAGTTAAAAACTCTGGGGAAAATGTCTGGTTGTTTATATATTTCCATACTTTAATTTTTAAAAATCCCTAATCAGTCGCCTTTTACGACCGGCATGCCTGTTAGGGAGGCAGTGGATCCATTCTTTTCCCCTCAAAATGGGGCTCCATAGGGGTTGCCTCAATAATGATGCATGTTCTTAAAACAAAATTACTTTTGTATCCTTAAGTTGTCAGAAATAAAAAGTTGTAAAGAGTTAAAACTTACATGAGCATACTGTAATGCATTCTTCTTTTCTCCATGGGACGTGCCATTACCCACCCACACAAACAGAGATTTCTTAGTATCAAGAATAAACACATCCTGCAGCAAAAAAAAAAAAAAAATGTTTGTTTTCAAAATATGTAATAAAACAAACAATTGAATAAAAATCTATCAAATCAAATTAAATATGATCCTAGTTTAGCATCCTAGCATGTTATGAGAAGAGGAACATTGGAACAAGTGGTGACCACTGGAAAGACTTGGGGAAAGAGAGCTAGAGGAAGACAATTTAAGAAGATTTCTGACAGCCTTTTTGTTTTCATGGTGTGGAGAGGTGTCGGCACATCAAATAATAGATGCTGCTGGAGATCACAGGTTGTGGAGAGGCACGATTGCCAACATTGGTCAACAAGGCACTTGATGATGATGCTGATGATTAGTTTAGAAAAAAAAATTGATTGAACTATAAACATATATAATTCAGTAAGTCTTTCTTGGTATTTTGTTGCTGTTGTTGTTTAAAGTAGAATATAAGTTTTTCTACTGTTTCTAATTGTAACATAAAATATTATATCTGCCATTAACGGAAGAAACAAATGCTTACCAAGAAATCAAAACTTTAAAAAACAAAATTGCTCATAAGCTACAGGAGAATGCAACAAATAAACATCAGCTTGTTTTTAAATAAGTGGTAATGCTACCAAGTTTTACTGTATTATAAAATAAACTACTAAACAGTGAAAAGAAAAATTACCTTTGAGTCCAGGTCTCTTTGGCTCACTGTTCCTTTCTTCTCGACTTTGAAAGTCAACTTGCCGCTGGCATCAGACAGTCTAGATAATGGAAATGTGAGAATGATTACTGGCAGTTATTTTTGTCTTCTTCCTCTGCGCTTTCACCGGCTGTACACTTGAGTGGAAAGTTCTGGTTGTTCGTCTTCTTCAAGGCTTTGGTTCTGACCCAGAACTTGAGTTTTGCATGCACATCTGTTTGACAGATCTGCCTTATAGAAATGCAGGCCTTTGGTTCTTTGTCTCTCTGGCAGATACACTCAGGCTTTGAAGAAACATCTAATCCGTCACCTTTTATGACATGCTTGTTAGGGGACAGTGGGTTTATCCCACCCCCTCCCCCCTTCCTCCCCCAATGGGGCCCCAAAATACATACAGTGGACTGGCAGTAATGAATAGGAGACAGCTGTGAAATCCAGAAACAACCAGTTGTCATCGCCTCAGTACTGCTTGGCTGCAGCCAATCACCAGCAGTCTGTTTCTTACAATGGTGGTTTCCATACACAGACTTTTCCCTTCCATCCTTTTATAAAAACAAAAACAAAACAATTGACCATGTTCAACCTACTACAAGCAGTATTGTTTACAATTGTGGTCTGGTTTCTTTGTGCCAATTGTGTTGGCTAAGAAATGTTAATTGCACCAAAACTTGTGACTTGGAGCGGTACTCAAGTATCTAGTGAGGGTTGGTGGGGAGTGGGCTGGTATACACTATACAGACTTATATAGACACATATTTACAATTACTTATATTTATATATATATTCATGTATATATATATACATATATACACACACATAACATTCACAATTGCACGTCCATGTGGGAATGCATGTATAAGTGTCTGCACACACACATGTATATGTATATATACACATACACTCAAGAGAGCCGCAGTGGGGTCGTTGCCAGATGATCACCTGTTGATCTGAAGGCATGGGTTCGGATCACGACAATATTTTTTTTCTTTTTTAAAATAAATGACTCCACCTCCCAGGGTGACCAAGCCTTAAACAGGCACTAGTGTTGTTGAGTTTAGTGAGTTGAGTCAAGAATTGACATCATAGTACTCAAGGCATTCCCGTGTGTACTCCGTCCTCATCTTCAGCAGCTAGCGCAGAGTTCCAGTACTGATGGTACCAGTCACAATCTGGTTGTATGTCTGTCTTGCCTTTCCTCTGAGTGTAGTGAGCCGGGCAGACCCTCTGGTTGCATCCAGGTGCCTCATTCTTTCCAGGCCATTAAAATCTGATTTCTCTACTGATTCCGTTGTTTGTTCCCAAAGGGCTTTAACCACATCCGCCTTGTCATGTATCAGTTCACCACCCAGTAGTGCCGATCTAGCCAATCTGTCTGCCTGTTTATTATCCACCACGCCGGCATGGCCTGGAGAAAAATATCCGAAGTATGCTCACTACCAGTGACCTTCCCAGTGAAGCTTGCCACTCTGCTCGAAGCATCCCTGTCTTCACATTGCACTAGTGTTGTATACAGTATAACCCAGTTTTGCTCATTTTATATTGTTTGCGCTTTGATTATTAGTTTGAGTCTTTAGTTTGTATAGGTGACACGTTCTCAGTATCCACTACTATCAGGTGATAGTCGGGCAGTTTTGCCCAGTTTTGGTTGTTTCACACAATTTAATTCCTTCTCTGTGATTTCTTACCTTCCGTTATCTCTTTTTCCTGTGTGGGTCCTGGGTCCCATTTGGGGTGGGAGGGACAGACCCTGTGCCACTTTACCAGCATGACATAAAGGGTGACCAATAAAGAATTTGCTGAAGCTGTTGGTTGTGTCATTAAAAGGAGAAAACTAGAGAACATTGTGACAGTAGAAAAGCTGGAGGGAAGAGAGGCAGGGCACACAGAGAGAGAAGATGCTGGGCAGTCTGACATTATGGCAGGGAAGATCATCTGTGTCAGAACAGACTGAAAGTACATGAGGCAGAAGGTTTGTGGACAGACGACTACCAACGCCCCATGGCATCGACTAAGAGAGAGAAATTGTTGGAATGAATGATATTCCTGCCTAGTCATAAACTACAATACGATGTCAAAGAACTTTCAACTTTTTCAGTCCCAAACTGAGTATTATGTTTGCTTAGGTCTTCTGTGAATCCTAACCAACATGTTATATGTTCTAGTATTTTTTACATTTGACCGGAGTACACAAAGAAAATCTGGCGCCCACAGTTTTTAGCTTATCTGAAAGTAATATACTCATTTTTTTTCTTTTCTACTGGTTATTTATACATATTGGCATTCCTTGCAAATCCATTTACTGCTCAGTGAGTTAAAGGGATGAATGATGACGGACAACAGAAACTGATGGTTAAACAATTGACAGTTAATCAAAGTTTGACTGTACCTGAACAATTCTACTGTTGTATCTTGGGAATCTACCTCATCTTCATTGTCATCATCATCATTTTCAGCGGTCAGGGCTTTGAAGAACGGATGCTGAAAAATATAAAGCATCAATAAATGGATTAGATGGTTTCTTTATTAGCTGGAGAACCTTGTTTTACAGTTTGAATATGATCCAAGTACAAAGACTACTGATTTAAACAGGATGAATGATATATTGAAAAACTATAGAAATGAAAGTAAATAACTTCTTCTTCTTGTTTATTCACTGGCTGTAAGCTCTGGCGGGACTTTGAAGGAGGCTCCTAATTAGTCCACTCCAAGGATATGCTTATTGGGGAAGCAGTGGGTCTATTCTTGTTTTCCCACAAAAAGGCCCTGAAAACCCACATGGAGAAAGTAAGTAATAAGAAGATAAAAGAAACAAGTCTCACCTTAATAAAGTCATTTTTCTGGCTTATGAGGGTTTAGGTTTACATAATGTCTTTGGACTGTATGTCATGAACTATCTCCTAGTCCTTAACTCTTTGAATTTCACGTCAGATTATACTTAATCATGTTATATCCCAAAAATATATGATTGTAACTAATAAATGTCTGAGCCTAAAGCACAAAAAATAATAGCACTACAAGCGCATATTTGCTGGAGTGCAGGAAATATGAAAATTAAAGACAACCATTAACTGACTATATGAGTCTCTGTAAATGACGTATGATGATAGAAAACTTGCCGCAAACAGCCCCAGAGAGCTGCGTGGCAAGGTCAAGTAGTTTATTACTAGGAATAAAATCCATATATAGAAGGGTAAAGTATACCCATGGCATCTTTGAAGTAGTTTCCCCTAAAGATAAAATCGATGAGAATAATCAATGATTGCACACTAAGGAAACAATATATCCACCGTTTGAATGACACAATGTTAGTAAGATTGTCTAATTATTCATAATACAAATTCTATCATAACCTCAACTCAAATAAAAGCAAAATGTAAAACAATACAAATTACATTTCGGTCATATAAAAAACCACCTAATATATAAATTTAAAATAACAAATATATATGCTCTGAGAACTCAATTAACACTATGTATCATTACCATTTATCAACAGACGCATGGTGAGTTGCCTAAGGGTTGAGACAGCTGATACTGTTTTTCACACTTAAAATTATTCTTCTTGGCAGAGAACTCGGGATAAAGCCATGTAGATGTGGAAAACCAGGGAAAAACTACCCTATTCATCCTAAGAAACCCAGCACAAAATACAGGGGCAGGGATAGACCAGCATTAGGGTAAGTAGGTGAGTAAATGTTACCCCACCAGGACATCACACAAAGTGACAAACACCCGGTGACACAAAGTGCCACCATGTGAATGAGGATCACCCGTGGAGGGATCCCAGAAATGGGGTTAAACCGCCAGGCTATATTGCGGCCCCTGGCAACAGCTAGGTTGGGGTTTCAAAATAATGAAAAATTGCATTTCACATAGAGGTGACCTTGGTTGTGTATTAAAGCATTAAGGTAGACACAGGAGGTAGGTGGGTAGGTAGTTGTACCCCACCAGAACATCACACAAGTGATAAACACCTGGTTACACAAAGCGACAACATGCGGATGAGGATCACCTCATAATCCATATTTATCTATGGCTAGCCCATATTTATGGCCCGCTTCCTTTGCTCTCTGTAGCTGTGTTAACAAAACCCCAAATTTTCTTGGCCAAATGGAAGAAAACCAGTAATTTCTTTGTTGCGTTAGTATTTAGTGATGACTTCTCTTCATATTAAAAAAAAAAATTAAAGAAATCGTTGCGTAAAAAAATGACTTTAATTATAAAAAATAAATTCATCATTACTATATTCATGACAGTTAGTGAAAGGTAAAAACTACGAGAGATCTGGCAAAAACATGAAGAGTTGAGTTGATTCAAGCACTCTATAAGTGCGCCATCCCCATCTTAAGTACCCTGCGTAGAGTTCCAATACAAATGGTAAAATGAAGAGATAATGAGAACTACTGGAACACTAGGGAGTTGCCGTGGCAGAGCGGCTAGAGGCTTGCCGTGGTTTGGAAGGTCGTGGGTTTGCTTCCTGGTGGAGCCGGACTTTTCTCAAAAATTACCTTGGCTCCAAGGTCAACCCAGTCTTGAGTGTTTACCGGCTGCAATCCCGGGAAGTAAAGGCGGCCGATGTGATGCTGACAACATCACCCATCATGTGCCAATCGGTCTATAAAATATAGGTCTAGCCCTATATGCCCATAAACGCCTAAAGGCATCTAAAGGGATCCTTTTCTATTTATTTTCATTTACTAGAACATTATCTATCATTAATTTCATCGAAAGACAAAGACGGGGATTCTGCCGCCTAGTGAAAATGATTCCAATGATGCCGTCTCTGAGAGCGCACAACATCATCTTCTTTGCGTTCACCTGCTGTGAGTAAACTATTATAAACAATTCTGGTTATTTGTCCACTTCTGGACTTGAGTCTTGTTCAATAACATAGTTTTGTGTGCATATCCGTTTTACAGATCTGGCTTATCTGTTTGCCAGCTGTTAGTTCCTTGCCTTTCAGACATATGCACTCCAACTTTAAAGGAAACCTCTAACTAGTCATCTCTTACTACATACTTGTCAGAGAGCCAATGAGTCTTCTCCCCCTCCCCCACCCCACAATAAGAAGAGCGTACAACATGATAATGTTAATATGAGGAGGAAGATCAATAAAAATCAAATTAATAAAGTGGATTGAAAGGGGTCACTGACAGCTCATTAATTCACAAAATCACAGCAAACTGAGAATGCCCTAGCTCAGCTCTCTGTTGTCATTGAACAGCAATGCCTAAGCAGCACAAAGCAGACATGGACAAAAGTAGAGATTGAGGTTCACTGAAGCTCATGGATCAACATCATGGAATGCACATTGAAAGGGACAAAAGTAATCACAAGAAAAAGTAACAGTGTCTTACTAGGGGTCACTAAGTTATTTTCTCAAAATCCAGCTTCTGAAATGCAGCTTTTACTACACCTATTTTGTTGTTAATCACAGCTTTCACCCGATGACTGTCCTACAAATTTATGTCAAATAAGTAAGTAAAGTAAAATAAAGGACCCTTTCCACGCCTTTAGGCGTATAGGGCACAAAGGCTATGGACCTAGAGATGTTGAGGTTTTATAGACACAACGGCACATGGAGATGGTCAGATGATGTGGTCAGCATCACGCCGGCCGCCTCTACTTGCCGGGATTGCACCCAGGTTTTGTTGTTAATCACAGCACTCAATGACTGGGTCGACCTGTCAATGCTCCAAGGTCAGTTTTTTAAATATAAAGTCCATCTACGCCAATGGGAGCACTGTTAAAACAACCCACGCCATCTCCGATCCGCTTCGCGCTTGTCTCAAGCAAGTGCTCTAAATCCCACCATACGACTCCCAAGAATATGTGTCAATGCTCGAAAACCGCTGGAAATGAGTTTTATAATATAATATAACCCCTGGCCTGTTAAGGTCCTAGAGGTGAACCAATGGAAGCACTTTCACACAAAACCTGCCATCTTTCTCTGTCTTCGGCTTGTTTCAAGCAAGTGGTAGTAATTAGGTCCTGTCAATTTCTTGATGTTGTCATTGCAGCTTCTTCTTTGTCCTACATTATTTTTGACTATCCCCCAATGTTCCTTGAAGTTAAGACTTTGCAATGTCTCATTATGTGCCAGGACCAAGCTAGTAAGTAGAAAAAGTAAAGGACCCTTTTCCACGCCTTTAGGCATTGAGGGCATATAGGGCTAGACCAATATTTTTATAGACCAATCGGCACAAGAAGGTTGGTGTGGTCAGCATCACGCTGGCCGCCTTTACTTCCCCGTACCCCGTACCCACTCAAGGCTGCGTCTAGCTGCTTGGCCACTGTGACTCCTGGACCAAGCTAGCTTGTGACAGTTTCACCACAGCCAGAAGAAGCTCCTCATGCAAATTTGGTTAGTTTTGTCCCTGACATTAAATTTAACCATTAGATTCTTGTGCAGATTTCCCATCATACATTTCAGTAGCCAATCAGTTTGCTTTAAATCTTCCAACTGATGACTGTTCTAAAATTTATACCAATGCTTTAAAATAAAATTAAAAAAAGAGTTTTAGCTGCTGATACAAAATTTAAAAAACAAAGTTTAAAAAAATAAGTAAGGGTCCCAAAAGTCAAGTGAGTTGAGTTTACAACTGATATCATAGCACTCTATTCTAGTGATTCCCATACTCATCTTCAGCAGCAAGTTAAGAGTTGCAACTGTGATGGTTCCAGTATCAGCCAAACTATGCTACCTGAATGTTGGCCAGATTCGACTACTCACCTCCCCCCCCCCCCCCCCATTTGCTTTAGACTATAATAATCTACTTGTACCTCTGCATTGTTTATTCACTCCTAAAGGACACTGGTAATATCTAACTTGTCATGCATCAATTTACCACAAGTTGAGTCAAGAATTGACATCACAGCACTCCGGGCATTCCGATGCATGCTATGTCCTCATCTTCAGCAGCCAGCGCAGAGTTCCAATACTGATTGAACCGGTCACAATCTGGTTATATGTCCGCCTCACCTTTCCTCAGTGTAGTGAACCGGCCAGACCCTCTGGTTACACCCAGGTGCCTCATTCTCCCCAGGCCATATTTTCTACTGATTGCGTTGCTTGTTTCCAAAAGGCCTTAACATCTGCTTTAGTGTGTATCAATTCACCACCCGGTGGTGCAGAACTATCCAATCTATCTGTCTCATAAAACAGCAGTTACCTTAAATCTTTCATCTTTGTTGCTTCCAGAACCATTCCATTGGTAAATAGTTGTACCAAGGTCAAGGATATAAACATCATCAGATTTGATCTGTTTCTTGCTCAGAGGCACCTGTAAATTAAAATATTGAATTTCCACATATGATCTTTTACAAA
Source organism: Candidula unifasciata (assembly GCA_905116865.2). NCBI lineage: Eukaryota > Metazoa > Mollusca > Gastropoda > Stylommatophora > Geomitridae > Candidula > Candidula unifasciata. The sequence goes on from CAJHNH020001044.1 coordinate 177,821, forward strand.
ATAAAACTAAATTAATCAGTCTTCTTCTGTCCGTCATCTCCCAAAGAGGTATAAGTCATCAATTGTAGATTTTTGTAGATTAGAAGTTTCAGTGCCTAGTCTATGTAGTGTCTGGTCTCTCTTGTGTTTAGTCTCTTTACTGTCTGGTATCAGGTCTTTTAATTTAGATTCAAGATGGCTTAGTTTCTAGTCTATTTAGTGTCTGGTCTGTTTAATAAATATTCTGTTTATTGTAATACTATATCTAGTGTCTAGATCCTAGAATTTAAAATGTCTAGCCTATTAATTTAAGTTTTTTCCTAATCTGTTGCATGTCTAGTGTTTTAATTGTCTAGTCTGATAAGTATTTAGTCTGTTTAGTTTCTAGATATCTTGTCTGTTTAATATATCCTAGTCTGTTCACTGTGGAGTTATGGGTTAAAAACCAAAATTATAGCACTCATGACATTCCCACAATTGCTCCATCTCTATCTTCAGCAGAAAGCGCAGAGTTACAATTCTGATGGGACTAGTAACAGTCTGACTGAGTTTTGAGTTATGAGTTAGATTATTTTCACAGCACTCCGGACACATCCATAGGTGCTCAGATTCCCCTCTCAACATATTCATTAGCATCGTGCGGTTAATAGTACCAGTCCTATGTTGGTTAACAAGACTTTGTGTGCGTCTGGTGTGCTTCTCATGCTTGGCGGTGCCGATCTTTACTCCTAATTCGCGTTATCAGTCTGACTGTTAACACATCTGTCCCCATGTGGGTTCCAGGACCCCACTGTGGGGTAAACAAGAACAGATCTACTGCCTCCCCAACAAGCATGTCGTAAGAGTCAACCAACCAGAGGCTTCTTTGGAAGTCGGAATGCATTTACCTGAAAGGTAAGGAACCAAGAGTCTGCAAATGAATAAGCCAGATATTTAAATAAATGTGCACAAAACAATCAGGTTCTGGAACAAGACTAAAATCCAAAAGAGGGCAAACAACCAGAACTTTCCACTGGAGTTACAGCCGGTGAGCACGAAGAAGAAGTCTGTCCATGTCAGCCTTCCCCTGCATGCTGTGTGTCAGCCAGATCCCTTGGTCACCCCTAGCTGCACTGTTATTTCAGACTATGATGATCTGCATTGAGACCACTTAGGTATATGGCAATGTGGTCTTATGACAGATGTCAGCATTGCACTGGCCACCTAACTTTGCCTTATTCACACTTAAGTAAAGTAAAGGTCCCTTTTCCATGCCTTTAAGTGTATTGGGAATATAGGGCTCGACCTAGATTTTTATAGACCAATCGGCACTTGGTGGGTGATGTGGTCAGCATTATGGTGGCTACCTCTACTTCCCAGGACTGCACCTGAGACCCACTCAAGGCTGGGTCAACCTGGGAGTCAAGGTCATTTTTAAAAAAAATCTGGCTCCGTCAGGAGGCAAACCCAAAACCTTCTGATCCGCAGGTGGGCGTCTAGCCGTCGACGCCACGGCGACTTTCCTTATTCACATATACTTTACATAAAGTTAAGACAGTTGCCTAACAAACCCACCTCTCTAACTACAATGTTTTTCTTCTGCCCCGAGAAGTGGAGGAGTCTGGGCTTGTACTTTTCTGGCTGTACATGTCGAAAGCCAGTCTGAGCACCTCCATTCATGATTCTGTAATCAGAAAATTTTTCAACTTAAATAAATATTTTCATTTCAGTTCATAGAATTAACTGGCATTTCTTCTAATTTGCATACATGGCTATAGACTCCAGCAGAAAGTTCTGACTTGTTCCAGAACTTTAGTTTTGCATTCAAATCCATTTTAAAGATTTTGATTATTTCTACAGCATTGATCACTAACATCAGGAGAGCTAATAGACTGAAATGGTTTGGACATTTTGAAAGAATGTCAGATGACAGAAAAGTGACAACTGTATACACAAGGGAGATGCATGGTCATAGACCACGAGGCAGATCAAGAAGACGATGGATAAATAATGTCCAGACAGACCTGCAAACACTTGGTGTCACCAACTGGAAAGAGAAGGCCAACCAGAGAGATGAAATGAGGTGGGTGATATCTGCAGCAATGAACCTCAAGGGCTCGGAATGCTGAAGAAGAAGAAGGATTATTTCTATGCATACTGCTGGTTCCTCGCCTCTGAAGCAGATGCAGCAGTAATAGTAGTAATATAATCAACAACATCCTGTTAAACCAAGCCATGTTTTAACTCGGATATACATAAATTTTTCTGGTTCAATAATAGATACTTATGCTATCAATTTTGTTTGGTTATTCAATACTGCACAGCTTATATGTGAACTGTATAAAACTGTAGGAGAATAATAACTATACTGTGTAATCTATCTTTATGTTAAATGTTGAATTAAGAACTGGCATCACAGTACTCAGGGCACTCCCATAAGTGCTCAGTCCCCATCTTCAGCAGCAAGCGAAGAGTTCCAATTTTGATGCTAACAGTAACAATCTGATTGTATATCCGTCTCATCCTTCCCCTGAGTGTTGAGTGTCGGCCAGATCCCCTGGTAACTCCTTGCATCACCATTCTCCCCAGACCGTAATGATCTATCTGTGCCTCCACAATGTTTACTCGCTCTCAAAAGGTCCTCACAACATCTAGCTTGTCATATATCAGTTCACCACCAAGTGGTGCTGAGCCAGCCAGTCTGTCTGCCTGCTCATTTTCCAACACACACCGGCATGACCTTGAGAAAATATCCAAAGGATGCTAACTACCAGGGACCATGTTAATCTGTAAATATCCTTACAGTTATTTAAAGTGATCTGAAATACCATGATTCTGTCTTAAGTTATATTACCACATTATATGCTAACCACTGTTCTTGTGATGTCCTGTTTAATCCTTCCCTATAGTTCTCTAGAACCATCTCTCCCAGCATGTTTTCTATTTCATAGGGTTATTGCAATGGATCATATATTCGTGAAGGGGGTGTCCTTTGGAGATCGTATTTTTTGCTGCATAGCAAATAATGTTCACTATTATTATTATTCCTCATATGGGTTCTGGGGACCCATTGTGGGGAAAACAGGAACAGACCCACTGACTCCCCAAAAAGCATGCTGTAAGAGTCGACTAACTGGATGCTTCCTTCGAGGCTGAAGTGCATCTGCCTGAGAGGCAGAGAACCAACAATCTGCATACAAAAAAGCCAGATCTGTAATATGGATGTGGGCACAACAGTAAAGTTCTAGAACAAGACCAAAGTTGGATAAACAACCAAACTTTCTGCCAGAGTTTACAGCCAGTGAATGCGAAGAAGAAGAATATTATTATTTATCCGACATACAGTACAGATGTCTTCTGCTATAGCCAAATAAGCCACTCCAAACTGCAGTCTTAGTAATTTCCTATTTTTTGACACATTACCGACTTTGGAGAAAACAGTTTACAAGAAACTTGTTTGGGGGGCAGGGGTCTTTTCTTGTCTGCCAAAAATGGAGCCCCAAAACACATCGACAGACTCAACCAGAGGGTCTGGCCGGCTCACTACACACAGAGGAAAGGCGAGACGGACATATAACCAGACTGTGACCGGTACCGTCAGTATTGGAACTCTGCGCTGGCTGCTGAAGATGAGGATGGACCATGCATGGGAATGCCCCGAGTGCTATGATGTCAATTCTTTACTCAACTCAACATAGGTGGACTCTTTATTTACATCTCATGTGTTATCTATAAAAATGTAACTAATTAGTAAACATTCAACCAGGCAACAAACCTACTGTATCAAATACAATCAGATAGTTTGCAAACATCCTTGATTCAAGGGCGATAGCCGTCATGAAAAATAGGTCACTCACGTGATAGTCTTGAAGTAGGATTTAAATAGCTCAGACTCATGACCCTGCACCTCCCGGTGCTGAATTGGGGCATCGTTTAGATAGGTATCCAGTTCTACAGTTTTGTAGGCTGCAGTGCCATATTCGTCCTAAAATTCAACAACATAAAAGCATATGGCATAGAAGAATAGTGTGATTCTTAATATGGGCTAGTCAGTCAGTCAACAGATCTCCTCATCGCACACCAAACCATTCATCTCATAAGTGGTTGGACCCCCTTATCAGGAAATCCCACAGCAAGTTTTGGCTGATGACACCAGTTCTGTGTTTCCTGTGTAGTGCTCTTGTTTGGTCACACCTTTTTTTTTTACTGCTGTTCTTGCAGTTTGATCACGGTTGCAGATTCACAATTAGCGCTTGGTTCTTGGAAACACCTTACATCTCGCAAAGCATTAAGCCAGTCTGGGGTTCATTTGCCCTTCACAGTGACCTTTCCTGCAAGCCTATCAACTTGCTTATATCCTTGGATACCTACATCTTATTGGTTAGTTTGACTTTAGTTTCCCCAAATAGAGTAGGTCACTTTTCCTTTACAAGTTTGTTGGGCTGGTCGACTTTTCTGAAGGTTACGGGTGTGTCCCGCTCTGTTGTTTGGTTTCTGCTATGTCTTGCATTTACGTTTTTATTCAGAGATAGAGAATGCCTGTGACATAGGTTGCAGCACTCTCTGGGAAAAGGGGAGTTGTGTTAGACCCAGTTTCTCCATGTTTTTGGAGTGTTAAAAGCACTAGCGTGCTGAAATATACAACACATGATATCAACTGCATTGCTGAACACTCTCGTAATCAGGTGCAAAGGTCAAGGGGCTCAGGAACTACCAATCAGAAGTTAGCTAGTGTGTATATGGGCAGGGTCTGGGGAGACTAACGTCAAACTAAACCATCTTATTATAGGCTATCAGAGTATTTGCTTGTCGAGTATGGTGGAATTTTACTTTCTCAGCAGAGGCAAGATTATTATTATCTGATTAGATCCATTTCCTTGTAAATGTCACTTTTCTAACCTGTCAACAATGATGTGTTTACAAGATACAAAATTAATGCTACTTGTTGAGTTTGGGTCTGTGCAAATGTTTAGGAGGTCAGGATATGAATACATTAGCTAAAAGAAGCATTTAGGGTTGTTTTCCTGTGAACCAATTAACTTCTTTAAAGCTGAGTAGACATCACATTTTCCTGCAGCCTTAGTGATAAAGGTTATGGGTCACAGCATCAGCCACCTGTTTGGCCCCGGGAAACGTATTCCATTTAATGATTCACACTGTTTGTGTTTATTGATAACTCCCTTTGTATATCTTTATATTCTTAAAATATATATACTGAGCAAACAATTTTTTAAATATTTTTTTTAAAAATAGGATTTTTCAGAAAATCTCACAGGGTCATGGCCCACTTTTAAAGCATTATCAGGGTGACAGGGTTAACGGGTTATAGGTATTTTCACTGTTACAAAACTAGAGAAGTGGTTCCCAATTACAGCCAGGACTTGGCACTAAGTGATAATCATCTCTTCAGCAAAACTAAGGTCTGGCTGGCTACCCAATGCTTTGACATCACAGAGGAGCTCATGGATAGAGTCAACAAGTGGCTAAGTACCCTGGCAGGAAAGGCAATAACAGTGTCCATGTTTATTTATTTGTAATTCATGAATCACTGAAAAAAATGTGACTAGTGAGCTAAAAAAGACTAGTGAATGATGAAAGTAATGAACAATGTCACTGTGGCAAAAGATTTATTTTTACCAGTTAACAGGAAGTTGATTTTGGGTTAGCCCTAGTACAACAATCATAATATAATTTCCTTGTTCAAGTATATTTAAATAAATTAGTTGCATATCATTCACTGGACAATGAAGAAACAACTCCAGTTTTTTTGTGTTTTCTTTTTAAAGCTGTTTGGTTTTTTAAGGCAATTATATTCTTAAAGTCTCCCAGCAAAACAACAAATGACTAACAAAAGCATCTTCATCCACACTTTGTGCTATCAATGCCAAACATGGACAATGAGTAGACTACAGAAATAGAAAATAATTACATGTGAAATGTGCTGTCTCTGCAAGGTCACTAACAGCACAAGAAGGGACAATGTCACGAGTACCAGCATTAGAGAGAAAGCTGGAACAAGACCACCCCTGAATTACAATGGAAGACAGAGAATGATGCTAATTTGGTCATCTAAAAGAACGCAGCCAGACAAGACTATATATGAGAACTTCTACAGTCGACAATCTAGATGGGAGGTGAGAGAAAGACCAAGAAAGAAGTGGCTAAATACTGCAAGTTGTCCCCATGTGGGATGTAATTTTTTTTTGTTATTTGAAGCCCCACATTGGCTTTTGTCGGGTGCCCTGAATATAGCCGGGGCATAGATTTGGCCTAACGGCTGAAAGGGGTTTCTGGGACATCTCCACAGGTGTTTATCGCTTGTGGGATTTCCTGGTGGGGTACAACTACCTACATACCTAAAAACCACAAAAAAGATGAATAAAAGCATCATCCAAGCCACTGGAGAAATGCAAGACAGATACTGAAAAACCAAGACACTGGGAACTCAGTAAAAGTGCGATGATAAAAAAAAAAAAAGAAGATTATCATTTCAACATCAGAAGACATATGAAGCACATTTTTAAAGCAAGTCCAACTGCACCAACAAATACAGATGGAAAATGTAAATGTGCACATGCAGTGAGGAGCGGCTGGTGGAACCGTGAGAACGCTGGGCTCCCATGTGGGAGACCTAGGTTCGAATCCTTGGGAAAACTGGGGATTTTTTCAGTTGGAGGCAAAATAAAATCCTCACCTGCACAGTCGTGGTGACAGCACTAGCTATATGGTCTTAAATCCTCAGGCTGAAAACAGCCCTGCCTACACCTCAGAAGTGATATATAAAGGCAGTATTTGGTAGTAATTCGCACATGCAGTATGTTTAAGTGGTTCATCAGCTAATTGTGTTCTATTTTTGCCCTGTCAAAATCTGGTATCATGCTGCGTATGAGTGGTTTATAATGAGGACAATAACAAATACTCCCACCAGCTGCGAGGTTCATGCTGTGATCAGTGTTGCAGGAATTCACAGGCAACTCATCGAGATTATGTTATAACTGATAGTGTGGTTAGGAAATGGAGTTGAATGTTTAAAGAAGGGTGAACAAATATCCATGATGATGATCATAGCGGTCAGCTGAGTGTGGTGACAGATGATTTGGTTGAAGAAGTGAACTAAAAATTCAAGAAAATCATTGTTTCACAATTTCAGCATTGTCTGTAGAATTTTTGGAAGTTTCACATTCACTGACTTACAACATTGTGACAAGATGCCTTGGATACACCCACACAATTTTTTTTGCCAGATTGGTACCCAAAATGTTAACCGGTGAAAAGAAGCAGAAATGCATGGCTTCGGCTGAAATAAAATGTTTGCAGTGCTATCAAAATTAGGGAGATGAATATTTGGGGAACACTGTTACTGGAGATGAGACCTGGATTTCCTACACAAACATCAAATCAAAGCAACTGTCGATACTATGGCGACACTCATGGTTCTCAGAAGCAAAGAAGTTTAAACAAGCACTTTCTGTCAAAAAGATCATAGCCTTTTTTCTAGGACAAAAAAAAAAGGAGTTTTGTTTATTGATTTTCTTGAACGTGGAAAGACAGATAATGCCAAAGCCTATTGTGACAATCTGATAAAACTTAGAGGTGTCATCCAAAACAAAAGATGTCAATTGCTGTCCTCTAAAATTGTGCTTTTGCATGATGATGCTTGACCTCATGTTGTAGATGGAACTGTTCAATTGTTGCACAAATTTTACTCGGAAATTGTTGACCACCGACCCTACAGCCCAAATCTGCTGCCAAGTGATTACCACTTTTTTATGCACCTAAAAAAAGTAGCTGGCATCACAGCGGTTCAAAACTGATGATGAACTGCTGAGAGGCATTAACCAATAGTTCAAGACACTGGCGGAAGGCTTCTATGACATTGGAATTAAGAACCTGGTGCCATGATACCAAAAATGTGTTAAAGTCAATGGTGAATATGCTGAGAAAAAATGTAAATGTGTGGTTCACTTTTGATTACAATAAATCATTTTTTAACATGATCATTTTAAAAAAATGGTATGCCAGGACTTGCTTAAAAAACGCGCCTCATACACTGAATTCAGACATCCAAGGGAATAACTTAGACAGCTGAGTTGAGTTGAGTCAAGAACTGACATCACAGCACTCGGGGCATTCCTATTCATGCTCCATCCTCATCTTAAGCAGCCAGTGCAGAGTTCCAGTACTGATGGTACCGGTCACAATCTAGTTAAAATGTTCGTCTTGCCTTTCCTCTGTGTGTAGTGAGCCGGCCAGACCCTCTGGTTACACTCAGGTGCCTCATTCTCTCCAGGCCATTATAATCTTCGTTCTCTACTGATTCCGTTGCTTGTTCCCAAAGGGCCTTGACCATATCTGCCTTGTCATGTATCAAATAGCTCATATATTATCATTACCTCATAAACATCATCATCATCACTCCTAACTCTTTGAGTCCCAGATGGTTTAGCCTCACAGGCCCAAGAGGTATTCAAGAGAGACTTAAAATTGGTGCATCATGCATTCATTGGACTTCTAGGCAGTAACCTATGAATGTATGCGTTCCTTGGGACTCAAAGAGTTAAGCCTTGAGCAGCTTTATGATAAAGTGGACATGGTGAAGGCTGTCTGTGATCAAGTGGGCAATACATCTTCAGCAGCAAGCAAAGAGTTAAAATTCTGATGGTGCCAGTAACTGTCTGATTGTATATCCATCTCGCCTTTTCCCTCAGTGTCGGGCGTTGACCAGATTCCCTTGTAACTTCTCACAGTGCCATTCTCCTCAGACCGCAATGATCTATCTGTTCCTTGGCACTGTTCACCCACTCCCAAAGGGCCCTCACAACATCCAGCTTAACAGATAGAGAATGCATACACTGATAGACTAGTTCAACGTAGGATGACCAGAAGTTCTGGAAAATATTCAACCTTACGGAGTAACAGTGGTAGACCTTTAATCAGGTTGCAGCTGGTACTATTAGCTACTGAAGAAGGGAACGGAGCACATATGGGATTGTTTCAGTGCAGAGATGTCAATTCTTGACTGATTCATTCATTCATTTCATCATCAACATAGTCACACACAAACACATTTAGGATGACAGCAATACCTGTGTGCTCTCCTTGCCGATCCAAAAATGAACATCATATTTCAGTTCGTCTTCCCCTTCATTTTTGTAAGTCTGCACCATAAAATTTAATCAAGTGAAAGTTAGTTACAATATAATAAAATAATATATATACATTATCAAAGGCTAGCGTTTATATAATTTACATCTGTGAAATGAGATACCTGAGGAAAACCGCCATCTTAACCATCTGAGAATAAGTGAGAAATGATTCTATCAGAGAGACTGTGGGAACAACTCCATTTAGCTATCTCATTTAGAAACAAATGATCGATGGTTTGGTCATCTCATTAGAATGTAGCCAGAACAACTACCAACACAGGTCTTACACATGAAAGATCTGATGTGACATCAAAAGGCTGCCCCAGGAAAATATGGACTGATGACATCAAAGACATTCTACATCGACATGGAATGACACTGTCATGTTGTGGGTGTCTTTGGTGTCCTGTATCCACAACTGTGCTGGTTGCCCCTCCCCCCCCCTCCCCCATCTCCTCTTCTGGAAACCACACCTTCCTTTACCATTCTTTCAAACCAACAAACATTTATTATGTTTTGTGTTGTGTTGTTTGGGGGGGGGGGGGGCCTCATTGCATCCAAACAACATGTTTGGGGGGGGGCCTCATTGCATCCAAACAACATGTTTGGGGGGGGGCCTCATTGCATCCAAACAAGCATGTTGAAGAAGACGACTAATTAGTGGTATTTCAGTCGAAGTCAGAGTGTATCTGCCTAATAGGCAAGGAACAAATAAGTCTGTTCTATAAAACAAATGTGCACAAAAAGACTCAAGTTCTAGAACAAGCCCATAGCCCAGGATTGGATGAACAACCAGAACTTTTTGCAGGAGTGTCAGCTGGTGAATGCAAAGAGGAAGAAAACCAGGATGAAAGAGAAACAAACTCAGAATGGAACAGAAATATGATTTTATGTGGCGATATCCTTGTTTATTTTCATGAAATAATTGGCTGACACAATGTTGTTGTTTATTCTAATGCTGATGTGCTGTCTGCTTTTGACAAAGAATAGACAAAAGCCATTGCAAACCTGACAACTGACAAACAAGATCACCTGGCCTACATATTACCTGGCCATTTTGTTTGGTAACCAAATGGATTTTCCCAGATAAAATAACAAATCTCTGACTATCTAGCAATTATTTATAAACAATTTAATAAATCTTCTAAAGCTTAAAGACACACAGAAGAAAACATTAAGTATCTGCATAACACATTTCAAAAGTATTTCTGAAAAAGAAAACAAAAATAACATAAGTGGTGAACATTTAAAATAAACATGATTAGGTTAGTTTTAAGGTAGGTGTATTGTTGTGAGACTCAATAAACAGCTAAAATAAACAGGTCTATGCATTAACAATTTTATGTCATCATTGGGACTCACGTTTAAGACAATGTATGAATCTCCAGAGAAAAATTTCCCATAATCCTCCTTTGGCCAGGGCTTTACTTTGAATTGCTGAATAATATAAGAGTAATATTAGGGTTTTGTGCCAGATTGGGATGACAACTGATGGGATAACAAATCAAAAACTGATAGAAGCAAATGTAATGACAGAGGAAGCATTATAGATGATGGGATATTATAAAAGTATGAAAGAAATATCAACAGATGTGGTAAAACTAAATTAAGCATTCATTTTAAATAAATTATGCACCACACATTGGTCAGAAAAATTGCCATAGGTATTTAGACAGGCCTCCCATTGTAGGAGGCAAATGCCATCTGCAAAAAAGGATTGTGGTTGCTTATTGAACCAAGTGTTTACCATGTTGATACGCATATATAAGTGACTACCATGTTTACCTTCTGGCAAGTGTTCAAATAACCTTCAAGATGATGATTTTTTTTAACTGACACTGGCTTCCAGGTAGATCCAATATAAAATAGGTAGCAAGTGAAGAAGACCCCCATGACACTTTTGACACATCAAGAGTCATTTTGTCTCTTTAAAAAATGTGAGGCCTTCACTATGCTCACATTATGCCTCAGTGCAGGAAACAAGTCTCTTTCTTTTTCTTTTTTTACTCAACATTTCTAACTGGAGCCAAAACTGTGATACAAAGAATCATCAACTGTTTGTTTTGTTCGTACTTTAGTTTTACTTTTCAAATGTCTTCTGTATAGTTATGTATTACATTAATATAGTTTATCTTAAAAAAAAATATCATGGAAACAACCTCCTAAGAAGAATTAATCAATGTGTGAACACTTCATGAGACAACAAAAGCCAGCATCAAACATGCAGAAAACCTACCTGTTCTGTGAGATAATTACATAAACTTAATTATATATGATGTTTTCATTAATCAACAAGGAAGTCAACTGTGTGAAACAGCTTAATAAAGCCTTGTATTTGATCTTGCAGTGGAGAAGAAGCACTCACTGACTCATGTCTCTGGAGTTCCTGTCATGCCCTTGGCATATTTATTATTATCTCTGAGTCAGCGTCTGTATTTTAGGTACTGCAGCTGTAATTTATTTAACGTGGACACTTACATCCTCCAATGAACGTAACATTGTGACAACAGAGATCAAATGCCTTAGAAGAGCTGCAGAAGTTTCAAGGAAAGACAGAATACGAAATCCCAAAATCAGACGAATGCTAGGAATAAAGCCAGTCTTACAGGTCATCAAAGAACAACAAATGCAGTGTTTTGGACACCTAACAAGAATGCCCTGGTACTATCTGCCACAGCGAGCCACACTAAAACGCAAGTGGAAGACCTCAGAAAATATGAAGTGATGAAATGAACGTCAGTCTTAATAGTGCTCTTGACAGACCTCATCAACAAATGTTACATCTCCCCCCACTTCGCTGAGGTACCAGGTGGAAGAGAAGAAGAAGAAGAACTGATTTATAATTCTAAAGTATCTATTTTAATTCCTGCTACCAGCAATTTGACAGCATTTGTTTTGACAATGGCACTGAGTACAGATCATTCAGAAAGCAAGGGCAATCTAAAGAATGTACAACTGTCTACTAAAACCAAACAGTCAAAAAATGATGGTTGGGTTTGGATCTGGTATGCCCTAAAAAGGATAAGCAAGTAACTTTTTAATTTATAATCATCTTCTCCACATGTCTGAGCCATCCCTACTTGTCTTTTCCTTTAAGTCCTAAGAGATGACCTCATGGGTATGTTAAATGTTAAATTAAGAATCAACATCACAGCACTCAGGACACTTCCATAAGCGCTCTCTCCCCATCTTCAGCAGTAAGCAAAGAGTTCCTATTTCAACAGTACCAGTAACTGTCTGATTATATATCCGTCTCGCCCTTCCCCTGAGTCTTGAGCATCTTCCAGATCCCCTGGTAACTCCCTGCAGCGCCATTCTCCTCAGATGATAATGATCTATCTGTGCCTCCTCACTGTTCACTCACTCTTAAAGGGCCCTCACAATATCTACCTTGTCAAACATCGTTTCACCACCAAGTGGTACAGAGCCAGCCAGTCTATCTGCCTGTTCATTTCCAAACACACTGGCATGACTTGGAGAAAATATCTAAAGGGTGCTAACTACCTGGGACCTCTGGATTAAGGCTTGCCACTCTGCACGGTGCATGCCTGTCTCTACCTTTCTCAACATGCTGTGTGAGTCAGTTACATTCACAGCATGTGAGTACAGCTGATTCTTAAGCCAGCGGTAGGAGGCAATAATTGCCTCCCCCTTCATTCTCAAACTAGACGTTGTGATATCATTTGCCAGGCTTTGCTGCACCAAGCGACGTCCATTCGCTTTTGCTATGAACCCCCAATGCACTTCCTCTGCCTTTTAACACAGAGTCATAGAAAGATAATCACATCAGACCTTATTGTTAAACTAGCAAGAGATTTTCTATGTTTGTTGTGTAGTTTCTGAATCTTATTTTTTTTTTGTTTCCTTTTTCTTCAACATTCTAAGCCCTTGAGGTTCACTGCTGCAGATATCAACTCGCCTGCATTCATCTCCAAGTGTTTGTAAATCTGCCTGTATATTAACCCTCCACAATCTTCTTGGTCTACCTCACAGTCTGTTCTCATTCAACTATTCTGTATACAGTTTTCCCCCTTTGTTACCAGCCATTCTCTAAAATGCTTTAAATATAACAAACCTCATGTAGCACATCTACGATCTGCTTTCCAAGAATGTTCCGAACTCACACTGGCCTCAGGTCAACATTTACATTCATATTCATAACTAACTTTAATGAGATTGCGAAGAATGGTCTTCAATGCCTACGAGACATGAAAAACAATACATATAATGTGTAGGTTCAGAATTAAATTACTTCAATTCTCCAGATCTGTAGACCAACTTTAGTTCCTGCCCCTTTCCAGGCTTCTTCAGTCGAAGCTGATGCTTCTGTTGACATAAATTAAAGGTGAATGTTAACCATGGTCAACGGGCATAAATTTTAAAAAGTCAGAAGTAATCAAATCTCAAAGTTAACATTAAAATGAAGTATCTGTATAAATAATATTATTTCATACAAGTTGATAACAAAAAGCGAATGACAGCATATCATGTATCTCATGATGGAAGGTGTGATATGTTTCTTTAACTTTGAAAATCCTTCTTCTTTTTTTTTTCTTCTTGAACAGCTTGAGAATCAGCTGTACACACATGCCATGACTGTAACTGACTCACAGAGCATGTTGAATAAGGTGGAGACAGGTATGTTCCGTCCAGAGTGGGGCAAGTGTCACTTCAGAGGTCCCAGGTAGTTAGCATCATTTGCATATTTTCCCTAGGTCATGCCGGTGTGTTGGGAAATGAGCAGACAGATAGAGTGGCTGGTTCTGCACTACCTGGTAGTGAACTGATGTATATGACAAGCTAGATATTGTGAGGGCCCTTTGGGAGTGAGTGAACAGTGTGGAGGCACAAAAAGATCATTACAGTCTGAGGAGAATGGCACTGCGGGTAGTTACCAGAAGATCTGGTAAACGCTTCACACTCAAGTAAAGGGAAGACAGATATTCAGCCAGACAGTTACTGCTACAAATGGAATTGGAACTCTTCACTTGCTGAGGAAGATGGGGACAGAGCGCTTATGGGAGGATCCTGCGTGCTATGATGTTGATTTTTTAATTTAACATTCAGCATTCTTCTTTAACATACCGAGCCCTTGAGGTTCACTGCTACAGATATGACTCGCCTCCATTTACTCTGTGACCGGCCTTCTCTTTCCAATTTAGTGACTCCCAAGTGTGTAGGTCTATCTGCATATTATCTCTCCTTCTAGGTCTACCTCGTGGTTTACTCACATTCAACTTTTCTGTGTAAGCAGTTTTTGTGTCTCTCTGCTATCTGCCATTTTATCTATATGCCCTAACCACAGTAGTCTGTTAGCCCTCATTATGCAAGTGATTGATTGGTTATTGATTGATTGGCACCTTTCAGTCTTTCCAGACAACGTGTTTACCGCACTATGAGGAGGCATGGAACTCACTGCCCATGGTCATAGCAAGTGTGACCCACCCACATCAAGAAAAGTCTATCACAATTAAAGCATGGAATTTCAGGACCAATGTTGTCAACATTTGTGTTTAGTCTGTTTCTTCTCAGATTTTTCATCTCTTATCCTTTCTCCAATCATTTCTTCCTTCCTTCTCACTCCTTTACTGATGTGCCCTCTCTACACAACACAGTCCATGAGTCCACCTCAATACCTGTCAATTCATGTCCCACTTACATATGTCGTCTTTATATCATATAGAGGTCAGCCTTGACATCTTCTACCCATCTTTATTTCATTATAAAAGATGTTCTTAGGGACTCTGCCATCCTCCATTCTCCAGGTGTGACCCAGCCACCTGAGCCTTCACAGACTGAGCAATGAGAAGACTGTTGTAATACCTGCTCTTTCCAACACCTCATTGTTTGTGATTGTGTCCTGCCAGTTAATGCCAAGTTAAGCAAGCAATTAGTGGTGATGTAAACAGTTTATGAACTTTGTTATTATTTCTCACTCTCCAATCTTCACTGTTGGCATCTCTGATGGATTGAAACGATACATCATACAATTATTCTCAAAGATTTATAACAAGGCCGTGTTTCTTATAGTTCTACTCCAGGTTTCAGAGCCATTTAAGACAAAAATAGTCACTTTGAAAAAAAAAAATTATATAAATCAGCAAGGACGAAAAGCCAAACTGGCAATCATCATCATGTAGCAGGTTTTTGGGAGAACACTGCTTCCATCTCAGCTCACTTTTAAGAATTTCAATTCTTTACTAACCCCATCTCATGTAAATTCAGGTTGACAGTCTCTCCAATATTCTGTCTCCCTCTTCCTGCTGATCCAACCCTGGCTCTTCTTCAAGATACTAATTTTTTAAAGTGTCTTTCTAAACCACTGTGAAATTTAAGAGTGTTGTGTGCTAATTCATTTGAGTATGTAAGTATGCCAGAGGTCACAGAGAGCATGAGTGCACATGAATATTTATGAGTATACTTCTATGTAGAAACCCAGCAGTCGTTTTCACCTGAGAGAGTGTGTGGTGTCAGGTATGCAATACCTCATAGACTGTATACTATAAAAAAGAGCAGCTTCATGAGTGGTTGATATGTTAGGCTTTCTTTTAGAAGACCCATGTTCAAATCCCCAGTAGGGTGATGGATTTTTCCGTCAAAGGAAAAAAAATCCACAGACCTTTCCAGGGGTCACCACATGTTCCAGTTTCCCTCTTCTAATAACATGACAAAAAACGATGACTGTCTTTTTCAGATGTTTGTGATAAGTTGTCTTCGAGCTCTTGCCTTTTTCAAAACATCTGGGTTGCATTTCTCAGCTGTCCAAGGAATTGTAAGGATTCTTCTGTAAAACCACATCTCTGAGACCTCAAGATATTTATTAATTATCCAGGATTCTTTTCTTCGACGTCAAGATTACCTCTGTCTTCCCATTATTCAGACTATACTAAGTCCTATGCAACCATAACAAGTTGTAGATAAAAGCAGTAAATAACATTTATGATCTTCAGAATGGCTGATAATTTTAGTTTCCAATGCGGGGTGCTGTTAATGAGCCAGCTTTTCTTCACTGTTCAGATGCCGTTGAATGTCATGTTTCCTTTTCTTGATCCATCTTTCTTCTTCATGCTTCTCCATGTGATTAATCTACTATGGGCCATATCACTTCAAGATCTCTTTTATTTTTCCAAAGCTTAGTTGTTTGGGCTGCTGGGTGTGTCAACGTGTTGCTCTGCAGCTCCCCCAGAAGAGGACAGTCTTGCAGGACATGCTCGGGAGTCTGTTCAGAATGAAGACACTGGCAGAGAGCTGTTTGGCTCATTTAAATGAGTGTTTATTGAGTCTACAGCAAAATACTGTGACTTAGTGTTTGAGGAAATATTTGTCATGGTTATAAGCTGCGTTAATTTTCCAATCTGCTTATGATTTTTTTTTTAAATGAGGGTTTTGTCTTCTTGAAAATATAGTGGCTGGTAGATTTGTGGATCCATGCAATTCTAGAATTTTTTCTGTACCAATTAACTTCAAAACACTGAACTTTCTCATCATAATTGATGGATGATATAGCAACATCAAGCTAGCTGCCTTTACTTTCCAGGAATTTATCTGGTACCCTTTTTAGAGCTGGTCTACCTAGGGGCCAAGAAATTTTTTTTAAATCCGACATGATGCAGATTCAAAAACTTTCTTGCTTACTAACTGCGCAATAGTCTATGACTCATACCCACATGTTACCACAGCAATAATGCATGATCTCAACATATTGAATGTATTTGCTGGTGCTGTATCATAACTTATCAAGTTGTTTAACTTCTGTATAAACAGCCACGCATATCCAGCAGATAATTAAATTTAGTCTGTAAATAAACGTCTAGTTTATTTACAGACTTAATTTAATTTAATTTTATATGTATAGTTTGAGAATGAAGGTGGAGGCAGTCACTGCTGCATTCCACTGGCTTGAGAATCAGCTGCACACGCATGCCGTGATTATAGCTGACTCAGGCATGTGGAGAAAGGTAGAGACAGGTATACTCCGTGCAGAGTGGCAAGCATCACTTCAGAGGTCCCTGGTAGTTAGCATCCTGTGGATATTGTCTCCAGGTCATACAGGTGTGTTAGGAAATGAGCAGGCAGATAGACTGGCTCTGCACCACTTTGTGGTGAATTGATGTATGACAAGCTAGATGTTGTGAGGGCCCTCTGGGAGCGAGTGAACAGTGAGGAAGCACAAACAGATCATTGGAGTCTAAGAATGGTGCTGTGAGGAGTTACCAGGGAATCTAGCCAATGCTCAAAACTTGAGGGGAAAGGCGAGATGGATATACAAACAGACAGTTACTGGTACCACTGGAATTGGAACTAGCTTGCTGCTGAAGATGGGGATGGAGCACTTATGGGAGTGTCCCCAGTGCTATGATGTTGATTCTTAATTCAACATTCAACATTGTAAATAAAGAACACAGCTTATAAACTGCACAGTGCAATGTTGGCCTGCATCGCTGCAATAAATAAACAGGCCTCTTCCTTGCAAGTGTGCAGAAGTGTGGCTTTTGTAGCAATGAAATACAAAAGAAGCAACACAGCAGACAGGATGTTGATAAAAGTGCAGCAACCATGATTAAGAAGGCAGTGTGCATCTGGATGGTCTGTTCCGACATATTGTCAGGAAAAAGATGTAGAAACTATCAGTAAAGGACATCTAATAACTATGTTCAGAAGTTTCCATTAGTGATTGCTGCATATCTGAGTTCATAAAAGTAAATCAATGTAACTCCATTTTGGGAAAAGTCTGTTTCTCTGTATTCAGTTTCTCTCTCTCTCTCTCTCTCTCTCTCTCTCTCTCTCTCTCTCTCTCTCTCTCTCTCTCTCTCTCTCTCTCTCTCTCTCTCTCTCTCTCTCTCTCTCTCTCTCTCACCCATATAAATCACTTAGCTTTCAAAATCCAGAGTGTAGATATATACCTATACTTGCGACAAATTTAATATACACAGATGCCCTGATGACAGCAATACTAAATTTTGCTTTATTTAGATACTAAAAAGCTTTTTCAAAACAACATTTAAAATAAGCCAATAAAAATAAAGCTATCTGAAAGGGCAAGACTCTCTTAACTCTTTAAGGCCCAAACAACGGTGTGAGCATAGTTTGAGAAGTTCCGTTCTGCCCAAACAACGGTGTAATCGTTAATTGTGTATCTCTTACATTTTGCTTCGCACGCGCGTTCGTACTAGTTTCTAATGTTTGGAGGTACGAATAACCTATTCAGGGAAAGTCACTCTGCCGAAATCCTTTTAGTTTCACTTCTTGGACTAAACCACACGTGGATAATTTGAGAGAAAAAAACATCAAAATTTTTTTTAACAGTTTATTTTCTAAGTTCGTTTTTGAGTGCACGGAATACCAAAGTTCTAACCACATGAACAGGTCACAGAATTCGTCTTTCTGCGGCCGAAGCTCTGAAATTGTTTCAGTCAAATGTTTTTAATTGTGAAAATGATAATAAAAATTTAGATTTTTCGGAAAGTGATTCAGACAGTGAATTTTCACCAGTGAAGCTGAGCGATCAGCTGTTCAGAATCTAGCGATTCTGACGAGTTTATTACACAGATAATGTCCCATACTACCGTATTTATGGTGTAAGAGAATGAAAGTGCTCTAAACAAAGAGATAGTACTATACTATGGCTAAGCTACATTGAAATCATCGCAGCTACAGTCTGTAAATAACTGTACAAAGTGAATAGTAAATAGTGTGTGTGTTATGGCTCATTTTTCTGCCATTTTTTCTCTGAAATTTTGCTTAGCACTCGGTTGGAACTAAGAGCCCCTGAGTGATAAACTAACTCAGAAAGTTATCATAACTTTAGATTATGTTAGGAAATTTAACAAACTTTGAAGTTTTGTTCTCAAATTTGGATATTTACTATTCTTGTGGCTGCAAAACCATGGTAAGTGAAGAATTTTTTTTGTGAAATGTTGTCCTTGTGAAATTAACACCTGCTGAATTCTTCTTTTCCACTAACTATAACAAAATTAAACAAAAACTTATCATCAGATTCAGAATGTACACTCCTTTCTGGTTTAAAAAATATAAACTGTTATAGGGATTAGAAGTATATTACAGTCTCTACAGCCTTTCTTGTACACCCACCCCTCTGCCATTTTTGTAAAGGGAAATTGATGTGGGCCAAGTCTGTCAAAATTCATGGGCCTGAAAGAGTTAAAAAGACAATCATATTCAACATCTGGCTAATGGGTAATGCCCCAAGTGGTTACTAAGTAAACAGCATTTAAAGGGAACTATTACTGATTTTTAAAAAAATCTATAAATGAATAGAAAAGAGAAAAGTAACCAAGATTTTAAACAGAAAGAGTAAACATGACAGCAAATGCATGATTCAAATGACATGAGCCAACTGCAAGATGCTGGTGATGAGAAAGTGAAAGGACATGCAAACTTGGCAGATCTCTACAAGATATTAAATTAAACACAACTTGCTGAAAAGAAATCTTCCTTCAAGAAAAAAATGGTCAAAAGACCAAGCAGACCATATGGAGAAAATTTTTCTTTAACTACATTTTCTGGTTTATAACTAGGATAGGTGTTTCTTGATTAAAAGATACCTTTTGAAAATTTAGGTTTTACTGTCTTACTAACAGTAAGATAACCTCTACAAGAAAATTAGCAATCATGGAAATGAGAGGAGAGCCGCCATGGTCTAGCGGCTAGATCCTTGCCTGCGGATAGGAAGGTTGTGGGTTCGGTTCCTGACAAGGACCAGAATTTTTTTCCAAAATATCCTTTTCTCCCACGTCGACATAGCCTTGAGTGAGTACCAGGTGCAGTCCTGGGAAGTAAAGGTGGCTGGCGTGATGCTGACCACATCACCCACCAAGTGCCATTTAGTCTATACAATATAGGTCTAGCCCTAGGTGTGGAAAAGAGTCTTTTGCTTTTTTTTGAAATGAGATGTCTGAAAACGGCTGCAGTATGACCAGAAGAGATTAATCAGTAATGAGGTCATCAGAGAAAAAGTCAGCACAAAACCAATTCTAAGTTATATACAACAATATTAACATCAAATCATATGATTTGCCCACCTAGAGAGAATATCATGTCATGCCATATTATACAAGCTACACACATAAGAGGAGAAGCCTAAAGAATACGAGGCAGACCACGAACAAAATGGAAAGATAACATCAGAGGAACTCTACAACAACAGGATGTGTCTATGGTCGAGGAGGCCAGAAGAGAAAGAACAAACCTTATATCTCCCTCCACACTTAAAGTGGTAAGAGAAAAAGTAAAAAAAAGAATAAGTATTTTGTTAATTGTGCACAGCAGAAATACTATACCAATTTAAAATATAAGCATATTTATGGACGTTTTGTATGAGGACGTTGTACATATAATGACATAAAATCTCACTTTTGACATTCCTCTCCAAGTCAGAACCAAACAATGCAAGGTTGGAGTCCTTCCAGTCATACTTTTTAGCTTTCATCAATCCTGGCAAGAGAAATTGTGCATATATAATTAGGTAAATAAACAGTTGCCATGCCATTTTAAAATTTAATTAAAATTACTTTCAAATCAAATTTTACAATAAGAAATGCATTATTATGTGTAGAATTGAATACTTTTCTATAGTGTAAAACAGTAAAACTCATAAATTTTTTTAGAAAATAATCAAGGGGTTTAACCTGCCCCTAACTGTCACGAATATTGTTAGCAAAATAGTTACTATTTTTCAGGGACATTGTAGAACCAACCCAGCAGTGTACGACTGTTTGTGATTTTACTAGGTAATTTTATATGTTGTAATCAGGCAATAATAATGAACGGCAAGTTCGCAAAACTGATGCAAGGCTGTCTCCTGCCAAATCGCCTGCATCTGGGATTGAACCCAGGACCTTAGCATTACAAAGCGCATTCACAACCCCTAACCGTTAACCTAAGTCACAGAATTTACAACAATCACAGTTTCAAAACACATTACACTAAATAAGGCTTTACATACACAAAAATAGGGCAATCTAAAATGACAGAATACTAATACAACAGTTACCTCTAGTTGTCAGGGCTGGATTTAGACATGATGAGGCCCTCAGGTATATATAAAGTCCTGAAGCCCCTTCCATTTTAAATTAGTTAATTAATAAAATGTTAAAATAGGTACCCCTTTCAAATGTGCAAATAATGGAAATACATTGTGGCTCAATTGTTATTCAACAAAAATAACAAAGAATGTGCTAGCAAGAGATTAAAAGTTAGTTGCCTATCCTTGACAGGACGTTGCAGAACTAACCCAGCAATTTCTTGGTTGTTGTGGTTTTTCTAGGCAAATTTACAACTAGACCTATATTTTAGTCGTGTGCCATTGCTTTCTGTAACCGTCTCACGATACCACTACAAGGCCCGCAGCTGGGATCGAACCCGGCACACCGGCATTATGAGGCGTGTTCGCAATGTCGAAGCCACAGACGCCAACTGACTAACTGAGATTAACCAAGTTTTAAAAAAAAAGATGGAAGATGGCGTACATCAATCTAACTATAAAATATTATTTATTAATTTATTCAATTTAAATAGGCTGCAACAGGGGAGAATATTTAACCGCCATAGACAATATTCCCAAAATAATATACATTTAGAAAACTTATGGGAGGAAATAAATAAAATATATTAAAAGAAAACTGTACTGCGAGAAAAAATATAACTGTTTTTATGCCCCTGTGGATTGTGAGGCCCAGAGCTATAGTATTGTAGCATTTTTAGCGTATACTTATACCCAAGTAAGTGGGACACTCGGCTGTAAACACATCGAAATTGTTAAACATACACATCGAAATTGTTAAAGTTTATATTGTTAAACTGTATATGATGCGTAAGCTAAAAAGTGAAAAAAAAAAAAATATTAAATAACAAAACTCAGATGTGTAGTACTAACTAGTAGTAGAGTAACTATACAAATTTATTATTTAGCAAACTGTAAATCACAAACACAGCTGCGCTGATCCTTACCTGCCATTCTTGCCACAAGAAATTCCTCAAGATGTTAGTAGAAACAAAAATATGTAGCTGTATGCAAGTAACAATCCCTCTGTAACAGTCGGCCTGCAGAAAAAAAAACACGAAATGGTGTGTTGAGTGGACAGACAAAGAGACTGAATGAGGCCGACAGCCTTTTAACGGAGGTTTAATCACAAAGGGGAAGCCGATTTCGAAATAGTCTACAACATGCAGGGCCGGGGTTTTTCAAGGGCAAATTTACGACGGAGATAAGGCTGCCTGGATGTGACAGTCAAGATTATGGCAATCGAATGAAGCAATATTGTGCACGAATTTACTGTAAAAATAGCAGTCAGTGTGGAGTTGAGTCATACACGTGTATGTCGACAGGCGTAGGCGACGTCTTTCGTTATTTGTATTAAATGTTGATAATTGGCCAATACCCAATTATTTTGGCCCAATAGGAGGCAGTATTTTTTTTTTTATTATTTTAAAACCCGACCCCTGCTGTTGTCGAGGATCCTAATATAACGTGAACGGGTTTTCTGGGATTTGTTCCTATGTGGTTCTTATCCGAATGGTGGCACTTTGTGTTACTGGGTGTTTATCGTTCGTTGTGTGGGTCAGGTGGGTTGAACGTCACTTAAGTGTTGTAAAAATCAAGATAATAGCATAACATGCCGCCGTAACTATGTGAAGTCATCGTGATCATGTACCATCTCCGCATTGTCGGTCAGAGGTCACGAATCTGTAACATCCTCTTTCGTGAGTCTTTATGTTAGGGAAACACCAGAAAGAGGCAGTCCTTTTCTTCGTCTGTGTTTGACCTTAAAATGGTGGTTAGCACGCTATGTTGTGGTTTGCCACTAGGCTGCGATATCTGAAACTTTCTGGCGAATATATCTGATTTCAGCAAATCGCTTATCAGTCGTCTTAGTACTAATCACAGAAGTAATCCTATCCCGTTCAGGTCCGAGATTTCGTGGCCGAACCCACAGGCTGTCCTATGTTCTAGGGGTGTTTTGAGATGTTTTCTTTCCTGTCTATACACACCGTGGTTAAACTGGCTCGCGCTCGTTCAAAGCCGTTGACACACTGTCTCTCTCAGAAGAAACTGCAGAGTGTTCTTGTCACAAACTGCCGTTTTTTTTCTTGTTTTCAGCCTAGGAAAACGTTGAAACCCAGACAGTCAGTATTGATGAAAAAGTGCAACTCAACTCTTCTACGAATTAAAACAATAATGTTTAGTCACTTGTCAAGGCGTGGTGGTTTCTATCCAGGTCGTTTGATATCCTGTAATGACAGGACCTTTCACGTGTTTTATTATTTTATTATCACACGGTAGCTGATAAGTGGGAATTTCGCCGAATAATCTTCCTCTTCCTCTTTTAGAGGATGTTGTGACTTGTTAAATGTCTAAGATAGTCGGTTACTGAGATACTAAGACATTCGTTCACTCTTCAGTAAGTTACTGAGATAATTACACATTCATTGTTCTGTTGCTGAGTAAATTGGGCATTCATTGTTCGGTTGCTGAGTAAATTGGGCATTCATTGTTCGGTCAGTTTCTGAGATACGTAGACATTCATTCTTATGGAATCTACAAAGTATCTCCTGCTTCTGCTTCGTCGTCGTCGTGGTCATCGTAGTCTTCTTCTTCTTCTTCTTCTTCTTCTTCTTCTTCTTCTTCTTCTTCTTCTTCTTCTTCTTCTTCTTCTTCTTCTTCTCATCCTCCTCCTCCCCTTCCCTTTCTTCTCCTCATTCTTCGTCTTCTCCTCCTCCTTCTATTTCTTCTCCTTCTTCTTCTCCTCCTCCTTCTCATTCATCTCCTTCTTCTTCTTCTTCTCCTCCTCCTCCTTCGTCTTCTTCTCCTCCTCCTTTTCTTCTTCTTCTTCTTTCGTCTTCTTCTTAGTAGTGAGATCGGACGCCCGTGTGCATTGTTACGCACGTAAAAAATCCCTTGGCAGTTGGAAATCAAAAAGAGTAGCCTAACGGCGATTCCCGGGAAAAATTTTGAGTTAAAAATCTACCCAAAGTATTTCAGGATCCTCGCAGGTGCTACAGAGCCTGTGCACAGTGCTGAGCTTCTTCGGACTCAGAGTTGAGTTGGAAGAAGAATGAAGCACTTATAGGTTACACCCGAGTGCCATGATGTTGATCCATTGTTCAAAACCTCAAATTGGGAAGGATACTAGCCTTACCCTAGGAAGATGAAATACATTCACTTTATGGTTTGGGTGGGATGAACTTACACTTGGCTGGGAGAGAATCTCTGACAGGCAAACAGAGCACTACTCTTCTGATCTGACAGCTTCTGCAGTGTGCTGTCCAAACGTACTGGTGTACCTTTCCTTTGACATAAACAAGGCAGGTCGAGCGAGGGAATCATGATTCATGGGCAACATATGGTCTCTACAATGCTGCCCAGGCTATGGAGGCGATGAACTTCAACATGGTCCATGTGAAGTAGCACATCAGCAAGGGAATGTGAATGAAGGTAGAAATGATTGCAGAAAGCATGAGAGCTGAGCGTCTGAGAGGAAACAGACTAAACACAAATGTTGACAACAATGGCCCTGAAATCCTAAGCTGTCCTATGGAAGACTTTTCTTAACGCGGGCGGTATAATTGTGGAAGACTTTTCTTAACGCGGGCGGGTCTTGCTAGTCACACTTGCTATCGCCATGGGTTGTGAGTCCCATACATCCTCATGGCGTAATATATCAGACAACAGCTGATTCACTTAGGCTGTTCAGTAGAACAATCTGTACTGCAGTGGATTCCAGGTCACTGCGGGTTGGAAGGCAATGAAATAGCGGATAGATTGGCTAGAAGCGGCAGTGACTTGGTATAACCAAATAGTGATCTAACCCACCAAGAGATGAAAATATAAATACAATCTAGTATCCAAGAAAGTTAGCTGGATATACACATCAGATTCATTCCCCTAGACTCGCTTCATCGCCTCTATAGAGAGGGACAGTCTATTATATTCAGACCAAGGACTGGGCACAACAGACTTCGCCAACATATGTTCAAATTTGTCGATGTAGGAAACACGAGACGTGTCCCCGCAGCGTGGCACCCGAAAATGCTGTGCTCCAACACTGTCAACAGTATGCTGACAACAGAGACGCAACCTGGCCTGTTCCAACCACAATAAAGACAAAGCTGTATAGTACACGAGACGATATGGACTGCACGATAGCTTTCATAAAGGCTACTGGCCCCCTGATATAAGCTGTCTGACAAAAGGATTGAAAAAGAAGAAGAAGAAGAAGACTATCGTCTGGAAAGATAGACAGGTGCAAGTCTAATTTTGGAGAAGATTTTTAAGAAGCAGAAGATCAAGGGTGTTGCTAAAGATCTCTGACCGTGCCCCTCAGCTCGTCGCTGTAGTCGCTGTATCTGCAAACTGGAGCCACATCTTCGCCCTGTGGTAAATGCAAATTTGCTACACGGGAAACGTTTGCCGTTTAACGTTATTCTTTTAAATCCGGGTAGCAGTGTCGCGTTGACTTTACAATGAAAAAACGTAATTATCAGAAGATACCACCAGGTCGTAAACAATTTAAAATACAAGCTACGCCAAATTAATTACAATGTCAGGGGAAATGTATGCGTGCGTTCGAGTGTGTGTGTGTGTGTGTGTGTGTGTGTGTGTGTAGAAAACGACGGCACGCAATTCTTCTTCTCTTCTTCTTCTTGGTATACAGCTTGGTATTTTTTTTTTTTTTTTGGTTGAATATCCAGAAACCATGAGTTGCTAACCCTTTGGCTCGGTACTATGTATATCGCAACCCTTCGGCCTTGATTCCATGATAGGTACCGTACATCTGGGAGAAATGTGGCTTTTCTGCCTCCCCCCGGGAGTGAACCCGGACCACAAGGAGTTCGTCATCCGGTCACCGCGATGTCAGGTTTAACCAACTACGCTAGAGAGCCGGGCAACTTGGTATAAGCGAGACGACAAACTGAAGACACTGGGCTACAACCTGGTATAGGCGAGACGACAAAAACCACGTCACTGGGCTGCAACCTGGTATCAATGAGACGACAAAACCACGACACTGAGCTACAACCTGGTATCAGAGAGACGACAAAAGAAAAAGTGGGTTGTCCTGACGATAGAGTTCATGCATCAAACAAACTTCTCATTAGGGAGGCATTGTTACGACGGTATTATGTCTGTCTCATGCTTATAAGACAGACATTGTGTGGGATTTCCACCGGCAGCCGTTATGAAGGCGATCTGTCTGCAGTGATATTTGAAATTAGACTAACGACTCGACTAACGACTCGACTAACGACTCAACCAACGACTCAACCAACGACTCAACCAACGACTCAACCAACGACTCCACTAACGACTCGACCAACGACTTGACCAACGACTCCACTAACGACTCGGCCAACGACTCGACTAACGACTCGACTAACGACTCAACCAACGACTCCACTAACGACTCAACCAACGACTCGACCAACGACCCGACCAACAATCCGACTAACTAATAACGACACAAATGGATTTTGAAACTTGACATGGGCTTGCAGATAGATTCGGCCTCCACATGACAGAAAATATTATGAGAGGGAGAAGTCGTGTTGCTGACCGACTGCTTTATAAACACTATAGGACCCACATCATTCGCCAGTATGCCTCAGTGATATTTGAAATTAGACTAACGACTCGACTAACGACTCGACCAACGACTCGACCAACGACTCAACCAACGACTCCACTAACGACTCAACCAACGACTCAACTGTCTGTTTGTATGTCTGTCTGTTTTTATGTACGGCGAAAGGTAGGGGATGATGGTCAAGGGGCCCCCAATGTTAGAAGGGGACCTTGAGGCCTCACTTTAACCCTCCGTCGAAACTCTCTTTAAAAGTATATGTTTATATATGTAGTGACTATGGATTAGAGCAGTCGTGGGCTGAGCCATTTGAGGTCAATTTGGAACCTCGACTAACGACCAACTAACAAGCACTATGGCATACTGGCGAATGATGTGGGTCCTATAGTGTTTATAAAGCAGTCAGTCAACAACACGACTTCTCCCTCTCATAATATTTTCTGTCATGTGTAGACCGAATCTATCTGTAATATGGCTGG
>CAJHNH020001044.1:205020-229512 GCA_905116865.2 Candidula unifasciata
CCCCCACCCCCATTTTTTCCCCGCGGAAAATAGTCCATTTTAAGGGAAATTTTTAAAATGTTTTTTTCCACGGATCAACACGGGGAACAAGAGGAAAATTTAAACAACCCCATTCTTTTTTTAAACTTCAACCCCCAAATTAAAAGAATCTCAGAGCAGGGGCCCGCATTTCCGTTGTACCGGCGGGGGAACCGGGGAATATTTGGGAAAATTTTTAAACCCCAAAAAGTGCCCCGGGCCCAACGTCTTTTGGGCCCTACTTTTTTAGATTTCAAACTCCCGGGGGTTTTTTGGTTTTTGTTTTTTAGACGCAAAAAATTAAAAAATTCGAGGGGGAGGCCATAACTCAAAACCACTTGCCTCGGTAAAAAAAAAAACCCCGCCCTTCGGGAACATGAGGTCGTGGGTTTAAATTTTTCCTTCGGGGGCCAAAAACCCTGGTAACATATAAATATACCCCTTTCCAAATCCCGGGTTTTTGGAAGAAAAGGGTTGACAATGGGCCCCCCCGGACCTTCTTTTTCCTCGGGAGTTTTGAGGGAAGTAAAAGGGGAAAAAGGGAAAATTTGGGGGGAACTGAGTATTTGTTAAACAAATCAGGGCCCAAGCTTTTTTTTTGTGGCACACATAACCCAGCCACAGCTATAACCTAAACCTCCCCTTCGGAGATGCTGGCTAATCATAATGATTTTTGTTTTGCAAAGCGACAGAATGGAACGGGATCAGTGACAACTGCTGTTGTTGTTCGCAAATTTGTGAGTGTTAATATTTTTTTGCTATCTTGTTTTCCGTTGTTATTGCTGACGTTGTTGATAACGTTTATATTAAAAATGGTCTTTTATTGGTGGTGTTGTTGTTATGATTGTTGTTTTGTTGTTGTTGTTGTTGTTGTTGTTGTTGTTGTTGTTGTTCTTCTTCTTCTTCTTCTTCTTCTTCTTCTTCTTCTTCTTCTTCTTCTTCTTCTTCTTCTTCTTCTTCTCTTCCCCCTCTTCCGTCTCCTGCGGCTGCGGCTGCTTCTACTACTACTACTACTACTACTACTACTACTACTACTACTACTACTACTACTACTACTACTACTACTACTACTACTACTACTACTACTACTACTACTACTACTACTGCTACTACTACTACTACTACTACTACTACTACTACTACTACTACTACTACTACTACTACTACTACTACTGATGCTGCTACTGCTACTGCTTCTACTACTACTACTACTACTACTACTACTACTACTACTACTACTACTACTACTACTACTACTACTACTTCTTCTTCTATCTACTACTACTACTACCACTACTACTACTGATGCTGCTACTGCTACTGCTGCTGCTGCTGCTTCTACTACTACTACTACTACTACTACTACTACTACTACTACTACTACTACTACTACTACTACTACTACTGCTGCTGCTTCTACTACTACTACTACTACTACTACTGCTACTGCTACTACTACTACTACTACTACTACTACTACTACTACTACTACTACTACTACTACTACTACTACTACTACTACTACTACTACTACTACTATTAATACTACTACTGCTGCTGCTTCTACTACTACTATTTCTACTTCTACTGCTACTATTACTACTACTACTAATACTGCTGCTGCTGCTTCTATTATTACTGCTGCTACTGCTACTGCTGCTGCTACTGCTACTGCTGCTTCTATTATTACTGCTGCTACTGCTGCTGTTACTACTAATTTTATTATATTTCTTCTTTCACATACATGATAAGCCTACTGTATGAGGGGGATTTATGTGCTTGTGGAGAATTGATGTTAATGTTAAGCAGTATTCACATAATTCATTATTACTTTACGTATCATAAATCGCTATTGCCGCTATTATTATAGCTCTCTGTGACCGTAATAGCATCTTCTGAAGATTACAGTCATCAGTGGACGTCATGATGGTAGAGTTCAGTCTCTGCATTTATCAAACGACATTGTTATTCCAGAATTAGCGGGGCATTGTTAAGAGTTGAAATGTCTGCCTCATTTGCCCCTTAGAAGGTATCCCGTGCGAATCATTATTTTCATCATGTGCCTTGCTAGTTGGCGTAGGCGTTCATGCATCTTCACAGATATCAATCTTTGGTGTTCTGGATCAATTCTACTGATGATATCCCTCCATGCTACTGTCTTAAGCCTTCCACTGTCATTTCTCTTGGCCAGTCTCTTTCTCTTCTACTAGTGATCTTTTCAGTCGTCAGGATACTTTTCAGTGCTCCTTTTTTACCACTTGAAAAGAGAACTGTGTTTGTCTCCTTCTCATGGTTGTATATTATTTTCTACTTTCATTAGCCTTTCCCAAGCACTCATTGTTAGTTATTATGACAGTCCAAGGCTATTCACAACATTCTTCTCAGGAACCACATCTCAGTTGCCTCCAAACTCTTCTTAATTGATTTGCTCACATTCCAAGATTCACTACGACACAGATTAACAGGCTTGATATAACATTTTAGTTCTTGTTGTCTAACGTTTAATGAGAGTGATTTGTTACGTAAAATAAGTGTGAAACCCAACATTTAAATATGAACCATTTTGTATTATTGAAAAAAAAAGTTCATAAATCTCTTTGGTAATCATTTTCTTCTTCTTCTTTTGTTCGCTTGAAATGGGTGATCTATATTCGCGATATTGTCTCTAATAAGAACTTCACTGTGGAGCTGGTCGTGGTTACTTGTTAGGAAGTCTTTTACTTCTAAACTTCAAGTCTTAAAGTTGCCAAAATGTGATAACAGAGATGTCCCCCTTCCACAAGAGGGAGTGTTAGTGTGCGTTTTCAGCACTAGACCCTCTTTCAGAGTCGGAGTGTAACTGCCGGAGAGTCAAGGAACCAACAGCCTGCTTACAAATAAGCCATATATGTACAACGAATATGCACGCAACGTTCAGGTTGTGAAACAAGGCTGAAGTCCAGTAGTAGACAGACAACCAGAACTTTCCCCTGGAGTTTACAGACGGTGACCGTAAAGAAGCATTAGAGTGCTACCTCCAGGACGACGGTGCACAGTACTTGTACTTGTCTAAGGCATCACTTTTAGCACAGTTATACTTTTCAGTGAGTACCGACACATTTTTTTTTTTTTTTTTTGCAGATAAAACGCCATCACAACTACACAACACACTGTATCTAATTTTAAATTAGGCTAACACACCTTACCTGCACAATCCCAAGCTAGCTTGGCAGCGAACAAACAGAAGAATGGCGAGTACAGAATGCGGGGATGCTAAATCATCAAATATATAACTGTATCTAAAGTGGTGCATACACTCAGACGGTAAAAAACTCACACGCTAGCTAGGCCGCGCACGAAACAATAAACCCAGTGTCATTGCTATATCCTAGCCGATGAGTCATGTGATCATGTTGAGCCAGGCGTGTAGCTCGCAAACGTTAACACTCTCGAGCTGTGTGGATGTTTACTAACCCTTTCATTTTTTTTTTTTAAACGTATCCAGAAACCATGAGTTGTAAACCCTTTGGCTCGGTACTATGGATATCGCAACCCTTCGGCCTTGATTCCATTATAGGTACCGTTAATCTGGGAGAAATGTGGCTTTTCTGCCTACCCCCGGGAGTGAACCCGGACCACAAGGAGTTCGTCACCCGGCCGCCACGAAAGTCAGGTTTAACCAACTTCGCTAGAGAGCCGGGCAACCCTTTCATAACTTAGCCTATCCAAGTCTTTATTTCCCATAAAGAAAAGGTGACAGTACTCACAAGTAAGTATCCTTAAAAGATGCCAGTACCCACCAAACCATTTATTACAGTAGGTTTTAAAAAAAAAACCTGTTTTCACGCTTTCAGGCGTATGGGCATATAGGGTTTGACCTATTGTTTATAGACCAATCGGCACTGGGTGGATGATGTGGTAAGCATCACACCGGCCGCATTTACCTCTCAGGACTGTCCCTGGTACATACTTAAACTAAGAGCCTGTCATTTTAAAACCTGTCCCCCGTAAAAACCCGAACCCACCACTTTCCGACCCACGGGCAAGCGTCTAGCCGCTTCACGACAGCGGCTCTATTCGTAACAGCAGCGCTGAAGAAAAAATGATGCCTTAAAAGTGTAGAAGAACTAAATCAGCCAATAGCTAGAGGGTACTGCTTGAGAATAGCAGGCTTCAAGGCAAAGAGGTTCTTGCTAAGCGTTTTTTTTACACTACCTAAAGTGACTGAAAAGGAGGAGGGTCAAGATCTCTAGTTTGAGAATCCCTGAAATATGGAATGGAGCTAAGTTACACTTTCACACACTCACGAGCGGACACACACACACACACACAATATGAGCACGTGCAGGAGAGTAAAGCAAACAGACATTTTATTGGTAATTTCTGCAGCGTGGGCGAGCGAAATGTTTACATCAAACGCCTGAACTCTTTTATTCGCAGGCATCCCCCTTGAGCAAGAGAGCAAGAGGTAGGCTGCGTTACATGTGGGAGGACAAAATCAAGAGATGGAAGAACAGAAGTTTGAGACATTGTACAACCAGGTCTGTCGACCTGGCGTGTTGGAGATCCATTGCAGGCAACCCTCACTGTGGAGAAGGCACATGATTGACTGATTGATCCGCATGGGGATTCCGAGGTCCCATTTTGGGGGAAAAGTAATGATTCCCTGCCTTCCTAACAAGCATGTCGCAAAAGACGACAACTTAGTGATTATTCTTCCCAAGTCGGAATGCATCTGCTTAAACGGGGAACTGCATACTGCATACAAGTAAGCTAGATGTGTAAAACGTATGTGCACGCAAAATTCATCTTCTTCTTCTTTTGTCGATATCTACTTATGCCGCTAGGCGTCTCAGTTCATCAGACAATCGACAGCCGACCAGGGCGCGCTCGGTCGCATGATATGCCGTGATGTTATGCAGTATTCGGGTTCTGGAAGAAGGCCAAAGTCCAGAAGTGGACGAACAAGCAAAACTTTTGACCAGAGTTATCAGCCAGTGGCTATTAAAAAGATGAAGAAGATTCGCAAGCAGTTACAATCAACCCCTATCAATACAAATATTAGACAGGTTCTAAGAATATCATGGCTAAAGAAACAAATACATCCATACTTCAAGAACTAGACATTGAAGAAGGTAGGTTGTTAAAGACGATTAAACACAGCAAATTAAAATATTGTGGTCACTTAAAACGTCACGAAAATTAAGAGAGAACAAAAATGGAGGGGTAAATTTTTGGGAAGAGGAAGAGAAAGGCCAAATACAAGATGGGTGCAGGATGTGGGGGTGGTTTCCTGCCTGATGAGTATATCGGACGCGGAACATCTTGCTTGTAATCGAGAAGTTTTCCGGAGAGTTGTTATGGGAGCAAGTATCTGCAAAGGACACGCTACTGACCGACTGTGAAACGAGTCAATAAACCATGAGGGGGGAATACAGTACGATACGCTCACTGGATCTTCGCCGGAATATGCCAGGTATTTAAAAAAAAAAAATTCAAGAGCCCAACTCCGTCTGTCGTAGGGAGCCTTAACAATACCGAACGGTTGAACAGGGTTTATGAAACTTGCACTTGTGGGATTCTCATCCGAATGGCGTCGCCTAATACAACAAAGCCTTGTATAAAATATCCCAACGTCTAGTTTGGGAATAGAGGTGGAGGCAGTCTCTGCTGCCTTTCCACTGACTCGAGAATCAGCTGTATACACATGCCGTGACTGTAACTAACTCACAGAGCGTGTTGAGAAAGGTGAGAAAAGGCAGGCTTCGTGCGGAGTGGCAAGCATCACTTCAGAGGTAACGGGTAGTTAGCATCCTTTGGATATTTTCTTCAGGTAATGCCTGTGTGTTAGGAAATGAGCAGGCAGATAGTCTGGCCGGCTCTGCATCACTCGGTGGTGAACTTATATATGAAAAGTTGGATACTGTGAGGGTCCTTTGGGAGTGAGTGAACAGTGCGGAGGCGCAGATAATTTATTACGGTCTAAGGTAAAGGGCGCTGTGAGAAGTTACCAGAGGATCTGGCCGGCGCTCAACGCAAAGGGGAAGGATGAGACGGTTATACAATCAGACGGGTACTGGTTCCATCAGAACTGGAACTTTTAGCTTGATGCTGAAGATGGGGACTGAGCACTTATAGGAGTGTCCCTAGTGCTGTGATGCCGATTGTTAATTCAAAATTTAACGAATAGTGGCAATTGCTTCTTGTGGAGTCCTGGTCTTGTTGAGCGTCACTCACTCACTTCTTTTCTTAGGAGCACAGCCACAAAGAATATATATATATATATATATATATATATATATATATATATATATATATATATATATATATATATAGAGAGAGAGAGAGAGAGAGATAGAGAGAGAAGGGGGAGGACCGCGTTAGCGCACTCGATAGGAGGCTCGCTAACAAATCCACCTGCGACTCGCTGCAGCCCACTGCAGTTGTTCGAAACCAGGCGGTTCTCCGATGTCCCAGGCTTTAGTAGGAAATGGGTACCAGAGTTAACACTTAGGGGTAAATAGAAGAACGTCACTTTAGCTACGGAGTTGCGTACGGACGGCGACACAGGCGAAGAGTTTCTTATCAGCTGTCTGTAGTGGTGGCAGAGCACTTATAGTTTATAACCGTGTTCAATGACGCTGGTTCATCTCCCGACTTTACCTTTGTAGAGAGAGAGAGAGAGAGAGAGAGAGAGAGAGAGAGACGGAGAGAGAGAGAGAGACAGAGAGAGACAGAGGCAACGCCTCACCGCTCTCTCTAGACCCTTTCAGCCTCCTCCCCAATCAGAAAGAAAATTATGTAGGCCCCCCAAACCTCAGCACCTTACACATCCACAAGGCTAAATAATTTGGCTCTAAAATAAAAATTTAAGAGAGGCTCCCACCCCTCCCCCGCGCCCCCCCCCCAAAAAAAAAACGAGGCTAAGATGCCTCCTTTAACCACAAATAGAAATGATCTTGTGAATGTTCAGCACATTATTATTATGAACATTATTGTTCTGAACGGCTAGTAAATAAACCAGTGTACTTGAAATAATGTGCAATGTTCAAGCAATTACTTAGAAAAAATACATAGCTACAAGGGGTATAGTAGTCCTATTGCAAAATTGTGTGGTGGGGGGGGGGGGGAGGCGCATGATGAGTGCCCCCCCCCCTCGCTTGCTCCCCCCCCCCCCCCCTGCCATATTGGGTTGAAAGGTCCCCGGAGACCACTTCCCACAGTTTCCCTTTCACCCCCAGAATGTTTCTGACCCCCAACTTTGTCTTGTTATTTCTAGCCAGGAAACAAATTAGGTCTTTCCTCTAACATGATACTCTGGCTTACTGTTATTCTAAGTTAGGAAAGACGCAGACGCGACAGTGGAAGGTTGGCTCTTCAATATTTCTGGAGTCACAGGAAGTCGCTAGAAAAGCCGCCTTCAACAAAGAGCTTATCCTGACCAATTAGGAAGAGGGGGTGGGGGGGTGCTGGTACTTTCCCACTAAAACTTGGGGGAGGAGGGGATGGGTTGGGCCTCAAGAAGCCGAGCTACAAATTCTAATGTCTATGAGCAAAAAATTTGAGTCGTAATCGCCGATGTCTGTTTAAGACCACATAGATAAGGACGAACGTTGTCAATGAATTATTTCTCATACATCGCGAATGTAAGGTTAAAAACAGGCATCATTGAAGCGTGGCCTAGTTTCTACTGCATTCCTGCACCACATAATTGGTAATAACGTTCTTGCACGCGACGAGCTGACACGGAAGCAACACCACACATACACACTGTGTTGTGTGCTGTATAACCTGCTCTCAAGTCGGCTTCCCGACACAGGAGCTTGACAAGCACTGGGACGCCCTGGTTTAAAGGGTGATATGATATTTGTCTTTAATCTCTCGCCAGTCGCCACGTGTCGTTTGATAAGTGTTGCAGAATATGTATTTTGTTTGAAACAAAATCATGTATATGTGACAGACTGTTTACTGACGAAGGACCACAAAAAACGTAGACAAGCACAAGACGTGGAGATTGGGATGTATAGAGATTAGAGAGGGAGGGTAAACGAGATAAACAGAAATAGCGGAAAGGATACAGAGTTAGAGAGAGAGAGAGGGGGGGGTAGAGAGAGAGTGAGTAGAGAGGGGGTAGAGAGAGAGAGAGAGAGAGAGTGATATTAACAGCGAAAATGATGTAGGGAGAGAAAAAGAGAGACAGAGAATAAGATTGACAGTTAGCAAAAAGGATATAGAGTGAGAGAGATCTAGAGTGAGAGAGAGAGAAGTAGAGAGAGAGAGAGACAGTGAGAGTGATATTAACAGTTAGCGAAAAGGATATAGAGTAAGAGACAGAGAGGTAGCGTACACAAGAGTGAGAGAGAGAGAGAGAGAGAGAGAGAGAGAGAGAGTAGCGTACGCAAAAGTGTGAGAGAGAGAGAAGTAGAGAGAGAGACAGAGAGGTAGCGTACACAAGGGTGTGAGAGAGAAGTAGAGAGAGAGAGAGAGAAGTAGAGAGAGAGAGACAGAGAGGTAGCGTACACAAGAGTGTGTGAGAGAGAGATGTAGAGAGAGAGAGAAGTAGAGAGAGAGGGGTAGCGTAACAAAAGTGAGAGAGAGAGAAGTAGAGAGAGAGACAGAGCGGTAGCGTACACATGAGTGAGAGAGAGAAAGAGAGAAGTAGAGAGAGAGAGAGAGAAGTAGAGAGAGATAGACAGGGAGAGTGAGATTAACAGTTAGCGAAAAGGATATAGAGTAAGAGACAGAGATAGCGTACACAAGTGTGTGTGTGTGTGTGTGTGAGAGAGAGAGAGAGAGAGAGAGAGAGAGAGAGAGAGATGGAGATAGAGGAGATAGAAACTGAAGGTGTGAGTGACATGCATATAGGAGAGAAGAAGAAGAAGAAGAAGAAGAAGAAGAAGAAGAAGAAGAAGAAGAAGAAGAAGAAGAAGAAGAAGAAGAAGAAGAAGAAGAAGAAGAAGAAGAAGAAGAAGAAGAAGAAGAAGAAGAAGAAGAAGAAGAAGAAGAAGAAGAAGAAGAAGAAGAAGAAGTTTGTATATAATTATTGAAACATTAAATCTAAATATAACTACTGATCTCAAAAAAAAAAAAAAAAAAAGCAAGAAATATAAACCGAACAATTATATAAAGAATTCATTGTGAGAAATAAAAAGAAAAAAGGAAGAAAGCTGAGTTGAGTTGAGTCAAGAATTGACATCACAGCACTCGGGGCATTCTCATGCATGCTCCGTCCTCATCTTAAGCAGCCAGATCCTTAGCAATACTGATGGTACCGTTCACAATCTGGTTAAAAGTCCGTCTTGCGTTTCCTCTATGTGTAGTAAGCCGGCCAGACCCTCTGGTTACACCAAGGTGCCTCATTCTCTCCAGGCCATAGTAATCTTCTTTCTCTACTGATTCCGTTGCTTGTTCCCAAAGGGCCCTGACCACATCTGCCTTGTCATGTATCAATTCACCAAGCAGTAGTGCGGATCCAGCCAATCTATCTGTCTGTTCATTACCCACCACGCCGGCTTAGCCTGGAGAAAAGATCAACAGTATGTCCTTTACCCGTGACCTTTCCAGTGAAGCTAGCCACTCTGCTCGAAGCATCCCTGTCCTCACCTTTCTCAGCATGCCTTCAGAGTCTGTTACAATTACGACATGTGTATGCATCTTGTTCTCTAGCCACCAGAGAGCTGCATGTGTGGGGAATACTTTTGCAATTCTTTTAATTTCGACTTATCTGTGAAACGGAAAACCCAACTGTTTTACCTCCGCTTTTTTTTTTTTTAAATATTTTTCCTCCAAAGCTTTCCTGGTGTTTGAGGTGTTTATCATCATCATCATCATCATCATCATCATCATCATCATCATCATCATCATCATCATCATCATCGAGACGGATGTAGTCAGTCATCCGTACCCTAGCAACTGGAACTCTTCACTTGCTGTTGAAGATGGGGACGGAGCGCTTATTCCTAATTCAGCTTTCATCATCATCGTCATCATCATCATGTGTCCTGCCAGTAAGCGTAGACGGCCATGTTTCGTCATCTCAAACGATCTCCTGAATCAGTGATCGGGCTAGTGCTCTTCGCTCGCCCCACATCCATGCGGTACAGATGTTCCGAGAATATCCTGAAAAACTGCACCGGTAAATTGAACGATGCGTGTACGAAACAAACCCACAACTATTAGAGAACCTTTGTGTCTTAGTCTTAGTTGAGGTTTCCACTTCACTGTAATCGGGTTTTCCCACACTTGCTCCGTTCCCGTGCCAGTGAAAATCAAATGAAATGTCCCTTATTGTCTCATTTGAAAAAGTGGTGAACAAACAATTCGACTCGGAACAATCAATAAATATGCGCACGCAGTAAATGCATAAGGCAGTTGCTAAAGGCGCCAAAGCCAACAATCGCCACCAGAAATACAGTTTGTCGTTGATGGAAGTCGTCAGGCACACATGTAGAATTATTACATAAGGTATTTCACAAGCTCACACGTAAACCGGTACCCGCGATATTGAATACCACGACTCCACCAATGCATAAGTAAAACGCATTCCATAGGAAAAACACAGCTAACAGGGCTGCACCAAGCACTAAACTTAGTAGCCCAGGCAGCGAAACCGCAGACTTCCGTCCATATGTGAAAACGCATTTGCAAAGCGCTTTTGGTAGCAAAAATTAATTTCAAAGCTTACCATTCTGCCATGCTTAGTACTCCATTTAGACCACTGTGTGTGGCTTTCGCGCGCGCGTGTGTGTGTGTGTGTGTGTGTATGTGTTATAGTGTGTGTTTACGCCTATGTCTCTCAGTGTGTATGCGTGATAAACAATTCGAATGCAAAATACTAGAACAGAAAATAAGTATATGTGAAATGCGCTGTCTCCAAGCGATGAGAGATTCCAGTTCCGATAGTACCAGTAACTGTCTGATTGTATAGCATATCCGTCTCGTCTTTCCTTTGAGTGTTGAGCGTCGGCCAGATCCACTGGTAACTCCTTGCAGCGCCATTCTTCCCAGACGGTAATGACTTTTTTTAGCCTCCTCACTGTTCACTCGCTCCCAAAGGGCCCTCACAACATCTAGCTTGTCAGACATCAATTCAGCTCCAAGCGGTGCAAAACTGGCCGAATCTATCCACCTGTTCGTTTCCCAACACACCGGCATCACCTGGAGAGAATATCCAAAGGACGCTAACTACCCGGGACCTCTGAAGCGATGCTCGCCCCTTTCATGATGACGATGAAAGAACTAATGCATGGATAACACGCTGGAATGAAAGTTATTCTACTTTTGCTTTGCTTGTTGGTTTCACGAGAAATGACAAGGTAAATGTAATATATAGGTATACAAATCTATTAAGGGAAAATAAAGATAGTGAGAATAAATCCGGCATATTGGAAATGTAGTTTCTCTTAATGGTATCTCACTCTAAGACTAAGTCCCTCTCCGTCTGAAAAACGGGACTCGATTTTTCCCGCCCTTTTTAGGATTACATTTTTCCTTATTTGAAGCCCTACTCTGACTCTTGCCAGGGGCCGCAATATAGCCTGGCCATAAATATAGCCGATTGGCTGAACGCGGTTTCTGGGACCTCTCATGGTGGCACATTGTGTCATCTGGTGTTTATCACTCGTGTGATGTCCTGATGGGGTAGAAAGTCAGTCAGTCAGTCAACGGGACTCGCCGAGTATAAACTTAGCGTATCGTTAGTGAGGTTAGGTGATGTCAGCAGCATGGCCCGTCAGGTGGTAACGGTTTTGTCCAAGACAACCCAAGCAAAGCAGCTGAACACTCTCCCCCACCCCCCGACCTTTTTTGTTGTTGAAAATTAAACCTCACCTCTTTTTTTTTATCAATAGGTCACCGGGGTGAAAGTGGTAATTACCTTTTTTACAATTGTATTTTAGCGCATTTCAAAACTCACGCCGCCACAGTTTAACAAAAATCTCGAGCCCGGCTCTCTAGCGAAGTTAGTTAAACCTGACTTTCGCGGCGGCCGGGTGACGAACTCCTTGTGGTCCGGGTTCACTCCCGGGGGTAGGCAGAAAAGCCACATTTCACCCAGATTAACGGTACCTATAATGGAGTCAATGCCGAAGGGTTGCGATATCCATAGTACCGAGCCAGAGGGTTTACAACTCATGGTTTCTGGATACGTAAAAAAAAAAAAAAAATCTCGAAAACTTCTATACAGATCAACACGACGCTTTATACATGGCCATCGATTTCCCTTGTTCTTATGATTCTATATTTTAGAATTGCGCAGATGCTGCTGCTATTAATAAATAATTACTGTACATCTGATAAAGTAGAACAGACAGTAACTGACACAGGTGGGAAGATAGTTTCAACACCATTCAACATGTGCAGTGATGCGGGCGATTATCTTGATACCATAAATCTCCCGTGATTTGCAGATTTTTCACCAGGTTGGGTACGGGCAATACACCTATTTGGGCAGTAATGTAGATAAAGATGGGCGGGGGGGGGGGGGGGGACTATAAGAGATACTAAAATACGTATACAAAAAGGGAAGATGTTTTTGTTACACTGGAAAATGTGTGGTGGTCAAAAGAAATTAAAACTAACCCTAAACTATCATCTTGAGAGCTGTATTCCATGGCAAAGTAAAGAAGGACTTGTCGTGAGTTTGTTGAGGGCCTAAGCTGTATTCCATGGCAAAGTAAAGAAGGACTTGTCGTGAGTTTGTTGAGGGCCTAAGCTCCACTGGGGGAGGCAGGAGAATAAAAAAAAAAAAAAATAGTATAGACACAGGGCGGCCATAATATCATGAGTTGAAAACGGGACATCATACTAATAGCTCAAAGCGGGACATCATACTAACAGCTCAAAACGGGATATCATACTAACAGCTCAAAACATCATACTAACAGCTCAAAACGGGACATCATACTAACAGCTCTAAACGGGACATCATACTAACAGCTCAAAACGGGACATTATACTAACAGCTCAAAACATCATACTAACAGCTCAAAAGGGGACATCATACTAACAGCTCTAAATGGGACATCATACTAACAGCTCTAAACGGGACATCATACTAACAGCTCTAAACGGGACATCATACTAACAGCTCTAAACGGGACATCATACTAACAGCTCTAAACGGGACATCATACTAACAGCTCTAAACGGGACATCATACTAACATGCTTGGTTTTTTTTGGGGGGGGTGGGGGGGTTGGGGGTTTTTTTTTTTTTGGTGGGGGGGGGGTGGCAAAAGTTAATGGTCGACGTTTGGTGCAGGAGATTCTAGCGTATGATACGACAACATCCAGCTTAAGAATGGAGGCGGAGGCGGTAACTGCAGCTTTCCGCTGGCAGAGAACACGACACACTCATGGTGATTGTAACTGACTCAGTAAGCATGCTGAGGAAGGTTAGAACAGGCATGCTTCGTGCAGAGTGGCATGCTTCACTGCGAGAGCAAGGGGAGGAGTATTGTCTAGATTTTTTCACCCGGATACGCCGGTGTGTTAGGAAATGAAAAGCGGACAGACTGGCTGGCTCTGTACAACTTGGTGGATTGCTGATGCATGGTAAGGCAGACGTGGTTAGTGCCTTGTGAGAGAGCGTGTACAGTTCAGAGGAGCAGATGAATCACCACAGTCTGGTGAGATTGATGCAGGGGGGAGTGACGAGAGGTTCTGGCAAATGCTCGAGGCTCAGAGAAAAGGCAAGACGGACGTTTAATCAGAATCATTAGTATCGAAACGTGGACTGAGCGTTTATGGTAAGTGCTGCGCTTGACATTGATGATATTCCTTATGTCCAGTACTTAATTCGACATGACATCAAGTGAAGTCTAATGAAGAACGTCGGTGTCGTCTTTTGGGTTGAGACGGGAGACAAGAGATGCGATCAAAGCCCTTTAGTACTGTAGTGGCAGCACTATCAAGTGGGTGCGTAACATGAACACTGTTGTGAGACGGAGACCAGCAATGTGAGTGATATGAGCACTTTTGTGAGACAGAGACCAGCATTGTGAGTGCGTGAGTGATTTGAGCACTGTTGTCAAACTGAGACTAGCATTGTGAGTGGGTGAGTGACATGAGCACTGTTGTGAGACGGAAATCAGCAATATGAGTGCGTGAGTGATACAAGCACTGTTGTGAGACGGAGACCAGCAATGTGAGTGCGTGAGTAATATAAGCACTGTTGTGAGACGGAGACCAGCAATGTAAGTGATATAAGCACTGTTGTGAGACGGAGATCAGCAATGTGAGTGGGTGAGTGATTTGAGCACTGTTGTCAAACTGAGACTAGCAATGTGAGTGGGTGAATGATATAAACACTGTTGTGATACGGAGACCAGCAATGTGAGTGATATGAGCACTTTTGTATGATAAATCAGCACTTGTGAACGTGCGTGAGTGATGAACCTGTTGTGAGCATTGTGAGTGCGTGAGTGATATAAGCACTGTTGTGAGACGGAGACTAGCAATGTGAGCAAGATGAGCACTCAGGTTCTGGAGCAAGAATAAAGTTCAGAGGTGGACGAACACCAAGATTTTCGCTGGAGTTTACAGCCGGTGAACGCGAAGAAGAAGATGAAGATCA
Organism: Candidula unifasciata; assembly: GCA_905116865.2. Classification (NCBI taxonomy): domain Eukaryota; kingdom Metazoa; phylum Mollusca; class Gastropoda; order Stylommatophora; family Geomitridae; genus Candidula; species Candidula unifasciata. Next base: position 219,592 of record CAJHNH020001044.1, read on the forward strand.
AATGGTTCGAACTTGTGTCAAGACTCCCACAAGACACTACACCACAGAGAGCCCTGTCACTCAGACGCAATGGCAGCAGAGCTTGAGGTCGACCATGCAAGCGATGGATAGATGGAATATCTGAAGCTGTAAATACCTGCATTAGCGTGGCATAAACCAAGAATCACACAAGATCATCATCATCATATCTGCCGTTAAGCGATGTAAGGAGGAATAATTTGCGATCCAATGCACGTTGGCTGCCACTGGCTATTGTCATGCCGTGAAGGCGTAGAGTGTCTTTAGTGTTGTCGATCCATTTTTTCCGCGGCCGTCCTCCTGCTCTTGTATTTGATCTTCTGAGATTTCACACAAGATGTCTTTTCTAAACCTGACGCTAGAAGAAAGGACATCAATTAAAGGAAGTAAGGTTAGGTTTAGGTTTAGACTAACGAATCAACATCATGGCACATGGTAGTAACCCATAAGTATGCTCGTTCTTTCTTCTAACTCAAGTCTGAGTCCGAAGAAGGTCAGCACAGTGCACAGGCTCTGTAGCACCGGCAAGGATCCTGAAATACTTTGGGTAGATTTTTAACTCAAATTTTGCCCAAACAGCGATGTTAGGCTAGATTTCCAACTGCCAAGGGATTTTTTACTGGCGCAACAATGCACACGGGCGTCCGATGTCACTACCCAGAGACCAGGGGAAATACTAGAAGTCCAAGTTCACGTGAAAAAATCCGAACCCTTGCCACGGATTGAACCCGGAACCTCTAACACTCGAGGCGGACACCACGCCTCGAGACCACGCAGCACCTAGGTCAGGGGGAAATTACAGTCGAGGCTTTAAACAAATCAATAAGTTACAATGAGGTTTTTAATGTTACAGAACTGGCTAGTTATGAGTCACCTGTTGCTGATAACACCGATCGATAACATTTGTTATCTGTGAGTGCTACAGGTAAGTTGTTGCGTGTTGCAATTTGCACATATGCACAATGATACAGTTGCAGTCACACTGAATATTGTCTGCACCCAAGTCTGTCTTCCGCTACTTTGTTTACCCTTAAAGGGTGTCGTAGGCAGGATGTCTGATTGACTTTCTACCCACCAGGACATCACACAAGCGATAAACACCCGATGACACAAAGTGTCACCATGCGGATGAGGATCGCCGTGGAGAGGTCCCAGAAACCGCGTTCAGACAATTGGCCATATGTATGGCCTGCCTATATTGCGGCCCCTGGCAAAAGCCAGGGTAGGGCTTCAAAAAACGAAAAATTTCGTCCTAATAAGAAAAGAATGTTTAGGCAGGATGTATTACAACTAGACTTTTATATGTGCGCCTTCGGGCGCAACACATCCCATTCGTGGGCCGCGTTAGCGCATTCGATAGGAGACTTGCTTTCAAACCCAGCTGCGACTCGCTGTAGCCCACGGCCGGTGTTCAAAACCTGGGCGGTTACCAGGGTTTACCCAGCCTCCAGGAAATGGGTACCTGAGTTAACACTCTGGGGTAAATGGAGAAACGTCGCTGTAGCTGCGGAGTGGCGTGCGGACGGCGACACAGGCGGACAGTTTCTTATCAGCTGTCGGTACTGGTCGGCAGAGCACTTATGGTTTATAACCGTGTGCAATGACGCTGGTTCACATCTCCCGACTTTACCTTTTACCTTTACCTTTACCTTTACATCCCATTCAGCAAATCCCCAATAAATAGTCTTTTAACGAGCAGATGGATTCTACCGAGCCCTGGATCTCCCTCCCCCCCCCCCCCCCGCCTCTTCTTTCCCTCATTGATTTACCACTAGTCGTCCTATTATCTTCTTCAGGTGAGTGGTCAGCAGTAAGCATTAGCCACCATTACTCTCTTCTTGTCTCTATAATATATTTTGAGGACATTTAAATTTGTACATAGAAGACACAAACAATAGACTGCACAATTAATTGTCTGACATATGTCGCTGTATCTCCTCAGGTGCCTGCTACATACTCCAGTAATAATTGAATCCTCCTAAATAAAACGCATTTAAAACTAACTGGCTGCTTCACCAGGGCAAAGGCAGGGTCATGACTGTGTCCTTTTGTCTGCATAATTCTAAATTGGACTAGTTTATTACTGTATATTCCATACAGTGCAGCCTTCTGAAGTTGATGCCGTAGCGCCGGCGAGGATCCTGAAATATTTTGGGTAGATTTTTAACTCCAAATTTTGCCCGGGCAGCGCTGTTAGGTTACTCTTTTCGATTTCCAACTACCAAGAGTATTTTTACGTGCACAACAATACACACGGGCGTCTAATCTCACTACAAAGACACCAGGGAAAATTACTAGAAGTCCACGTAAACAGAAAAAAAGCCAGCATTCACAGAGGCTTGAACCCGGGAGCTCCAGTACTCGAGGCGGACACTATACCTCGAGACTATGCAGCTCCTCCCACCCCCTTTGCCCCACCCTACAAAAATGATGAGGCAGTATTCTCATTTACAACCACACACCCCCTCCCTCCCACCACCTATCAGTCTCTTCCCTCCGTCCGTCTCTATCTCTTTCTTTCTGTTTCCCTCTCTCTCTCTCTCTCTCTCTCTCTCTCTCTCTCTCTCTCTCTCTCCTTTTCTTGTCCTCTTTCTCTCTCCTTCTCTCCCATACTCTCCCCCTCTTTCTCTATTCATTATGTATCTGCCCGAGAAGGATCTTCATCTCTGTCTGCATGTTAGTTCTAGCCTAGGTTAGGCCATGCATTTCTGTCTCTTGCTCTCCATCTCTCTCCTTCTATGTCTACCTGTGCGTGTGTGCGCCTGCACGCCTACAACTACCAACTCCCCCCCCCCCTCTCCCCACCCAATGCTCCCGTGCTCTGTCACTACGCCTAGGGTGACCTTTCTGAGTTTGTGCACGTGTCATCTGAGCCTATGGAAGTCAGCATATGTGTATGTTTGTGTGTGTGTGTATGTGAGCGGGCACGCCTAAACCTTTTTCTCTCGCACTGTCACGTCATTACACGTTGGTTGATATTTTCTGAGTGTACGTTCATGTGTATGTTGTCATCTGAGATTATGACAGTCTACATGTGTGTGTGTGATATGTGTGTGTGATGTGTGTGTGTGGCGGGTGTGTGTGATGTGTTTGTAATGTGTGTGTGTGATGTGTGTGTGTTTGTGATGTGTGTGTGATATGTGTGTGTGTGTGATGTGTGTGTGATGTGTGTGTTTGACATGTGTGTGTGAAGTGTTTGTGTGAATTGTGTGTGTGATGTGTGTGTGTGATGTGTGTGTGTGATGTGTGCGATGTATGTGTGTGTGCTGTGTGCGTGTGATATGTGTGTGTGACGTGTGTGATGTGAGTGATGTGTGTGTGTGTGACATGCGTGTAAAGTGTGTGTGATGTGTGTGTGTGATGTGTATGTGTGCAGGCACCTACACTCCCTCGATGCTCTGTTACTACACTTGTGTTGTTAATTAATACTTTTGAGTGTATATGCATGTGTATGTTGGCATGGCTCTCTACCTATGTGTAGGTGGTGTGCGTTTGTGTGTGTGTGTGTGCGTGTGTGTGTGTGCGTGTGTGCTCGCGCGCGGAGGTGCACATGTCGTCACCGGCGGTAATGACTAACGACAAAAACTGTCGAACCCTTGTACTTAGTTACACACCTGTCGCCATCCATCCAACCGTGTGCTAGATTAATCCACAGTAACAACATAGATAACCTACTGGAGGCGGGCGGGGGTGATTCACAAAGTATTCTAGATAAATATTCATAATTATCATTATCATCATTGCTGTCGTTGTCATCATCATCATTTAGGTTATCGTCGTCATCATCATCATCATGGTTGTCGTCATCATCATAGTTGTCGTCATCATCATCATTATGATTGTTGTCGTCATCATCATCATGATGGTTGTCGTCATCATCATAGTTGTCGTCATCATCATCATCATGATGGTTGTCGTCATCATCATCATCATGGTTGTCGTCATCATCATCATCATCATGGTTGTCGTCATCATCATCACCATCATCATGTTTGTCGTCATAATCATCGTGGTTGTCGTCATCATCATCATGTTTGTCCTCATCAACATCCTGTGTCTACCAATCGTCAGTAGAAGTAATCTCTCGTCGAAAAATGTTTCGGCCCACGAGCTCCTAGACATTTTCAGAGAGTGGGCCCACTTGAGATCGTGAGGCCCAGGGTTGGTTTTCTCCTGCTGCACGTATTACCGGATGTTATCGGACAGGGACAAGACAAAATTGGTGACTTTGCAATGGGTACTGTGAGAAACTGTATTTACATAGTCGCATTTACAATACACCCCCAGGAAGTAGACGGCAGTCGCCCCCTATTTACGTCAGCATTCTGCATCTGAGATAGTTTATGCTTTGATCTAGTACTGACTACGGGGCTGCGTGGTCTCCGCCTTGCGTGCTAGAGGTTCCGGGTTCACTCCCCGGTAAGGGCTGGGATTCTTTCACATGGACTTTGACTTCTAGTAATTCTCCCTGGTCTCTGGGTTGTGAGATCGGACGCCCGTGTGCTTTGTTGCGCGCGTAAATAAACCCTTGGCAGTAACAAATCGAAAGGAGTAGCTCAACGGCGCTGCCCGGGCAAAAGGTTTGAGTTAAAATTTTACCCAAAAGTATTTCAGGATCCTCGCCAGTGCTACCGAGCCTGTGCACTGTGCTGAGCCTTTTCGGACTTAAACTTGAGTTAGAAGAAGAACAGGGCACTTATGGGTTACTACCAGTGTGCCATGATGTTGATCCGTTGTTCAAACCTAAAACCCCATCTAGTACTGACTGCAAATCTATGGGACATAAGGAAAGATCTAGCTACTGACATATCTAATATATTAATAAAGCGACAGACAATGTATTGATCGGCACTCATTGAAAGAAGTAGGAAGGTAGAAGAACACACTAGACAACATAAAACTTGAAAGCTATAGTTACCATGCCGTGAATCGAATCTGTCACCTTCAGATGGCGTCTGCACCTCGCTATGCAAACAAGTGTACTAAGAACATGGTCAACTAGGCACCCCCCCCCCCCGCCCCAAAGATGTCTTATTGGCCATGTCTATCGAACAGCATGAAATCCACAACTATGGAGTAAGGACATTCATTTGAAAAGATTGAAATGGCACCATAGGTTAAAGAAAAATTTATGTCGAATAACAAGCACATCAACAATTTACGAACACAGCAGACCTTAATGCTTTGCCTAGGATACACATACATCTAAGAAAGGTATTTATTTGACTGGTAGGTTCTAGTGTGTATACGTCATTCACATAAATAGAGGGGGAACTCTTGAGGTCGTTACATATCTTATGCTAATAAAGTAGCAGCAGTTTATTTATGTGACTGAAATATTATTCACCCACATAACTGAAATGTCTACGTGTTTACGTACACAACTTTGATTTCAATATGTTTACACACATAATAAATATCAAAAGGGTTTAAATATCAAAGAGTTTAGACACATATAACGGACATTTCAACGTGTGTTCAAACACACTGGAAATGTCTACTGGCTACGCGTTCAAAATCTAAGCTGAAATACCTACAGTCTATCTGTTTGCTTCAATGCATGAAATGTCTACAGCAGGGTTATTCAACTGGTGGCCCGCGGGCTAAATCCGGCTCGAGGACCCCCAGCAAGTGGCCTGCAGATCCGTGCTCGCACTGTATTAATGTGCTCTATATGTTTGGGTTCAGACTTCCAGCCCGTGTTGATCCCAGTTGGTCTACATGTTTACACATATACAACTGTAATGAACGAGCATACATGTTGGCAGGTGTTGCACCACTGCATGCAGAAAGATGCATTGACATAGAGGAAATCATTAATCTTAGACGGTCTTATACTGGCATATAGTAGCGAAACTCTAACATTTACACGATTGCATGAACTTGGTCAATGCGGTCTTCGAGGTCTAGATAGGACACACTTATTTTATGTTATGGCAATCGCCGTCTTTGCATAATGAGCATCATCATGCGTGTTCAGTCCTCCAAGGTACCTCTGCTGACTGTTCCCATAAGAAGTTGGTTATAGTATCTCCTGTTTTTACTTGGGAGACACCATTGACGTGCTTGACCAAGCTTAACTCCTCGGTCACGCGGTCGTGTTAGCGTAAGAGATTCGCCATTATCTCCCAACCTCACCCGAACAGCCTAAAGGAGACACTAAAACCAAATCCTCATGGGAACAGCCCATGGCGATGGCGAGCGTGATTAGCGAGACCCGCCTGTGTCAAAAAAAAGTCTTCCACAATGATAGCAAGGGATTTCAGGACCATTGTTGTCAACATTTGTGTTCAATCCATTTCATATCAGACGCTCAACTCTCATCTTGGCTGCAATAATTTTTTTCTTCACTCTCATTCCCTTCCTTATATGCCCTCTCCACACAACACGGTACATGGTATTTTGTTCCCATGAGTCCACCTCAATACCTGTATCATTCATGTCCTCCTTGCACACATCTTTATACTGTAATAGAAGTCGGCCTCGACATCTTCTACCCGTCTTTAATTCACCATAAAGGATTTCCTTAGGGACTCTTCCATCCTACATTCTTCGGGTGTGACCAAGCTACTTGAGCCATCGTAGACCGAGCATTGAGAAGAGTGTGGTAGTACCTGCCTTTCAAGAATCCCAGTGTCTGTGATTTTGTGGTTTCCGAGAGCAATTACGGTTCCTCGACCTGCCTTGTTTACCCTAAAGGAAAGGTAATACCAGTACGTTTTGAACAAAGCAGGCTGCAGAAAGGGGAAAGGGTCATTAACTTTACTTTTCCTTCTCTTCTTCTTCTTCTTCTTCTTCTTCTTCTTCTTCTTCTTCTTCTTCTTCTTCTTCTTCTTCTCTTCTTCTCTTCTTCTTCTTCTTCTTCTTTTTCTTCTTCTTCTTCTTCTTTTTCTTCTTCTTTTCTTCTTCTTCTTTCTTCTTCTTCTTTTTCTTCTTCTTCTTCTTCTTCTTCTTCTTCTTCTTCTTCTTCTTCTTCTCTCTCTTCTTCTTCTTCTTCTTCTTCTTCTTCTTCTTCTTTTTCTTCTTCTTCTTTTTCTTCGCGTTCACCAGCTGTAAACTTTGGCGGAAAGTTCCGATTGTTTGTCCACCTCTGCACTTCAGTCTTCTTTTCAGAACCAGAGTTGCGTGCATAACCGTTTAACAAATCTGACTTAATTGTATGCAGATTGTTGGTTCCGTGTCTCTCAGGCAGATACACTCCAATTTTAAAGTAAGCTCCTTAATAGTCGTCTCTTACGACATGCTGGTTGGGGAGGCAGTTGGTCTATTCCCCCCCCCCACCCCCCCCCACCCCGCCCCCCACAATGGTTTCCCGGAACTCATACTTTTAGTTACAGGTGCGAAGATCTGCTACGGGAGACAATCAGACCCTCTCGTTCACCATTGGTAGCTGCAGCTACAGTTGTCTACCTTTAGTCGCTGTTTCATCATTCAAGAAAGATAATGTAATTTTTGTTTAAAGTTGATAAAATATATTTTGTTGTCTCCCTTTGTTTTGAAAAAAATTTCCATCATTATCAAACAGGTGCCATCTTCACAGTAAAGGTGAGCTGCAATGAATCTGCAACATTATTTTTCTCTTGTCTTGGTTGTACACTGCTGTTCGTCCATTTCTTTGTGCTATCCTCACACGTGTATCGTTGCCTATCCCTTGCTCTCTTGCCTTCGACTTTTCCCCCCCTACACTGTAGTTTTTAAAAAAATGTGTGGCCAAAATTTTCATTTGACACCCCCCCCCCTTTTCCCCCCAGGAAATGATGTTACGCATTGGCAAAGCAACAACAGTCTTTAAAAGCCTTTAAAAAGAAATCTAAATTATACAGTTTTAAGACTAAACTACAAATCTTCAATTCCAATGTTATTTCAGTTGTAACTGAAAGTTGGAGAACCACCAACGATATGGAATGACAGTTAAATGTATTTGAAAATCTTCTTCTTCTTCTTCTTCTTCTCGTTCATCAGCTGTAAACTCCAGCGGAAAGTTCTGGTTGTTCGTCCACTTCTGGACTGCATTTGACAATTAATGTCCTAAGAAAATCCAACAAAATGGGATTAATTCAAAAAGAGTCAGAAGATGAGAGAAATAATTGGGAAAATACTAGTATTGACTGCTGGAAGACAAACAAGGTGGAGGTATACTGGGTACACTCTGAGACCAAATGAGCAAAGAAGGACAAAACAAGCAGTAACACTGGCGTTGTCCGTGGCTTAGGCATTGTGAAGTCGCTTTGTAATGCTGAGGTGCCAGGTTCGATCCCTTCTGTAGGAGATTTGACAGCAGACCCCGTCGTGTTGGTTTCATATTGGTATCTAGAGTTGACAGTTTAGTAGCAATGGCAAACTAGTGAAAGTAATATTTCTTATTGATATCACATACAGCCAGCAAATGCTTGGGTTTGTTCTGCAAAGTCCTATAAAGGATTCGAAACTAAAGTTTCAGTCATCTGACTCACAACCGAGGAATACGGACAGAGTTCGTATTAAGGTCAAAGGGTAACACCCTAGATGTACATAAATGTACATCAATCAAACAGAAGCCGGTTCTAGTAACGAAGTCGGGTCCAGCTACACACTAGCTGACATTTTCATTTAGGCTTGCTCAGGCTGGTCTACATGACAGGGATGTCGTGCCCGGTCCTATCACGGGTGCGCGATATCTAGAACTATTCCCGACCCCAACCCCCTAGCCCACAACCTCAAATGAATGAAAGGCCAGCTAGTGTGTAGCTGGACCTGACTTCGTTACTTCAACAAAGCGGTCTAATAATAATTATACAAACACAATGAACTGCCTTGCCTAGGCTAATGTATTCAATCAAGTAATCAGGCAATTGCAATTCCAACTTCGGTATGCATCACGAAGATGCCCCCATTCCCTCATTGGCGCGGACGCAAATTGGAGTTCCGCTGTCTCTGTTTCCAAGAAATGTGATTATTTTTCTGTTTATTTAGATACATTTCAGGGGACCCAATTCGACTTTTTGATCCCTCTTTTTTATTGTCGAGATTTATGCACAATTTTGGTCTATATATATATATATATTTCTGATGAAGAAAATACTTTCTGTTATTTCAAGTTTCTTTCTGTTTTACTTCTGTTATCAAATATTATATTACCTTTCGCCATGTTATGGTATTCAATAACAATCGACGTCTTTGCACATTCGGCATCCCCATACGTGCTTGGTCCTCTGATGCAGCAGCCACTCCAAATAGCCTCAAAAACCTCAAAAACGACATAGACGTGTTTCACTAAGCTCAACTCCTTGGTCACAAAGTCGTGTTAATGTAAGAGATTCGCAATTATCCCCCAACCTTGTCCGTACTACGCATCGCACTAGGCGTCGGCGTCTGTGGCTTAGGCGTTGCGAACTCGGTTCGTAATGCCGGGGTCGCGTTAGATCCCAGCTGCAGATGATTCGTATTGTGTTGGTTTCGACAGTGGTACCGAGAGCTGACCTTTGAGTAAGGAATGACTGAAAGTCAAATTTGCCTCGAAAAACCCCAACAGCCAAAAAAGAGAGAAAGAAGAAAAACGCTGAAGTTAGTTCTGCAACGTCCTGTACAAAATACGCAACTAACTTACTAGTCAGTACAGAGTGGAGAAGTCTCTTATTTTATTCTTAGTGTGCACGAAGGAGTGGACAAGTGTCCTTTACTGTACTATATGCCACATAGGCCTCAAGGAGCGGAAAAGTAGCCTTTACTTTACTATACACTCAATGTGCACAAGAGAGTTGACAAGTGCCATTTACTTTACTATATGCTCAATGTGTACAAGAGAGTTGACATGTGTCCTTTACTTTACTAAATGTTCGATGTGTACAAGAGAGTTGACATGTGTCCTTTACTTTACTAAATGTTCGATGTGTACAAGAGAGTTGACAAGTGTCCTTTACTTTA
>CAJHNH020001044.1:239020-316520 GCA_905116865.2 Candidula unifasciata
GCCTCTCAAAGATGCAGGACAAGTAGTTGATTCAGGAATCGACAGTGAGTCGGCTACACTCAAAAGACTACAAGAGCGTCAGATCAAAACAGTTGTCGCCAGACAAGAACGTCAGATCAAAACAGGTGTAGCTAGACAAGAACGTCAGATCAAAACAGGTGTCGCCAGACAAGAACGTCGGATCAAAACAGTTGTCGCCAGACAAGAACGTCAGATCAAAACAGGTGTCGCTAGACAAGAACGTCAGATCAAAACAGGTGTCGCCAGACAAAAACGTCAGATCAAAACAGGTGTCGCCAGACAAGAAAGTCGGATCAAAACAGGTGTCGCCAGACAAGAACGTCAGATTGAAACAGGTGTCGCCAGACAAGAATGTCGGATCAAAACAGGTGTCGCCAGACAAGAACGTCAGATTAAAAGGTGCGCCAGACAAGAACGTCAGATCAAAACAGGTGTCGCCGGACAAGAACGTCAGATCAAAACAGTTGTCGCCAGACAAAAACGTCGGATCAAAACAGGTGTCGCCAGACAAGAACGTCAGATTGAAACAGGTGTCGTCAGACAAGAATGTCGGATCAAAACAGGTGTCGCCAGACAAGAACGTTGGATCGAAACAGTTGTCGCCAGACAAGAACGTCAGATCAAAACAGGTGTCGCTAGACAAGAACGTCAGATCAAAACAGGTGTCGCCAGACAAAAACGTCAGATCAAAACAGGTGTCGCCAGACAAGAACGTCGGATCAAAACAGGTGTCGCCAGACAAGAACGTCAGATTGAAACAGGTGTCGCCAGACAAGAATGTCGGATCAAAACAGGTGTCGCCAGACAAGAACGTCAGATTAAAAGGTGTCGCCAGACAAGAACGTCAGATCAAAACAGGTGTCGCCAGACAAAACGTCGGATCAAAACAGTTGTCGCCAGACCAAAAACGTCAGGGATCAAAACAGGTGTCGCCAGACAAGAACGTCAGATTGAAACAGGTGTCGCCAGGACAAGAATGTCGGATCAAAACAGGTTGTCGCCAGACAAGAACGTCAGATTAAAAGGTTGTGTCGTGCCAGACAAGAACGTCGGATCAAAACAGTTGTCGCCAGACAAAAACGTCGGATCAAAACAGTTGTCGCCAGACAAGAACGTCAGATCAAAACAGGTGTCGCTAGACAAGAACGTCGGATCAAAACAGTTGTCGCCAGACAAAAACGTCAGATCAAAACAGGTGTCGCCAGACAAGAACGTCGGATCAAAACAGGTGTCGCCAGACAAGAAAGTCAGATTGAAACAGGTGTCGCCAGACAAGAATGTCGGATCAAAACAGGTGTCGCCAGACAAGAACGTCAGATTAAAAGGTGTCGCCAGACAAGAACGTCAGATCAAAACAGGTGTCGCCAGACAAGAACGTCGGATCAAAACAGTTGTCGCCAGACAAAAACGTAGGATCAAAACAGGTGTCGCCAGACAAGAACGTCAGATTGAAACAGGTGTCGCCAGACAAGAATGTCGGATCAAAACAGGTGTCGCTAGACAAGAACGTCAGATTAAAAGGTGTCGCCAGACAAGAACGTCGGATCAAAACAGTTGTCGCCAGACAAAAACGTCGGATCAAAACAGTTGTCGCCAGACAAGAACGTCAGATCAAAACAGGTGTCGCTAGACAAGAACGTCAGATCAAAACAGGTGTCGCCAGACAAAAACGTCAGATCAAAACAGGTGTCGCCAGACAAAAACGTCAGATTAAAGCAGGTGTCGCCAGACAAGAACGTCAGATTAAAACAGGTGTCGCCAGACAAGAAAGCTCTACACGTAGCCAAACAAGATTAGTAAACTAACACAGAACGATGTTTATCAGTCGCCACACTCTGGGGGGATATACTGAGGATGGGATCCGAGCATTTATGGACTCATCCGATTTGCAATGAGGATAATCGGTCGATTAACTAACTAACCCCCGTCTGCATTATTGGTATCCGGAGTAGTACCTCTTTGAGTCCCAATGGGGTTTAGCATCACAGGCCCAGGGGGTAGTCAAGGGATTTATAAAATCGGCGCATCAAGCGTTTATTTGGCTTCTAGGTAGGAACCTATGAACGTATGATGCGTTCCTTGGGACTCAAAGAATTAAAACCAAAAATACAAGATGTTATGCCTGTTCCAAAATATTTGTCTTAGCTAAAGATTTTGGTTATTTGCATGTATTTCCTATCTATTCTGCTCGTCTGAACTCTGTTTCTCTCATCTGTTTGACAAAGATATATCGCAGATAATATTCTTCGTCTTGTTCTTGGGCCATCCTACTTTCAATCCTAATTGTCAATACCTAATGCAGCAATCATAAATCAATCAGACATGACAAGTAAAAGTTGTTCATAACAGATTCAAATCAGGCCATCTTAGCACGGTTCCACATCAGATATTTCAAGAGCTTTCATTTTACCTCCGCAATTTATTTTACTTGAAGAATTAAATACACGATTAATTACAGAAAGCTTCAGGGAACATACGAAAATTACGGCAAATTTTCTTCGCTTTCTGTCAGTTAACCAATTTTTCCAGTTTCAGATTTGTCCAAACTGCATAGTTAGCTTAAATAGGCGTTTAAATATGTGAGAGTGCTTCTTAATGATGAGAGACCCTTTAATTGCATCTCTCCAGCATTTGTTCTGTTGTTTATGAAATGGGTGAGTGATTGTCAACTGTACAAGTGGGCTGCTTTCTGCTACCTCAGCGATTTAATGCTTGAGAAATCTGCTACAGTTGGAAAGTAAAAGCCTTTTTAAGTCACGTACGTGACTTTGGGGACTCAAGGAAGAGATGGATCGATGGAGTGGCTCGAGCGTGTAAGAGAAGTGGGCTACTCGTCATGCTGTCGACTTGAACTGATGTCGAACGTCAACAAGTTTTCAAACGCAGCTTCATGGCCTTTGTGCCGGTACAAAAATAACAATACAAAATAATAATGATGATAATCAAGGAAATAAGATAAAAGAAATTAGAAAGAAAAGAGAATGCTGGTACACATAAAATCAAAATGGGGAAAAGGAAGGAAGAAATACCTAAAATACAGTTAATAGCTAATGTTGATAAAAAAAAAGGAAACATAAATAAATGTAGTTGGTTTACAAATTGTAATAAAGAATATATAAGTCTTTATATACATGATAAACAATATAAATATAATTACGACGAATCTTTGGACAAATCAAAGATGCAAACAGCTGGGAACGGAGAGTGTGAAGAAACAAAGAAATTCATAATTTGTTTAAATCACCACTGATCACTGGCATCCTGAGAGCAAATAAACTGAACGGCTGGGGGCTGAGGGGGGGGGGGGCAGACTAAGATAACTCAGATGGCAGGGAGGTAAAAACTGTATCCACAAGATATCTGAATGAATGTCTATGTCTGTCTCTGAATACGATATATATGTTCCTTCCTCCTTACCAAGAAGGATATTGCTCTTTCTCTGTTCACTGTGATGTGTCTCTCTTTCTCTGCTCTGTCTTTCTGTGTCTCTGTTCTCATTTCTCTTTACCTATCCCTTTCTAGTCTATCTGTGGTCTATCATATATAGTCCTTCACTGTCTCTCTATCTCTTTCTCTGTCTCTCTCTTCAATCTCTGCTCTATCTCTCTTTTCTCTTGTGCTCCTTCTCTCTGTCTCTCTCTATCTCGTGTCTCTGTATTCTCTTTCTCCCCCCTGTAATCTCACTTCTCCCCTCCTCACTCTATCTGGCTCTTCTCCCTCTCTCCCCTCTCTTCGTTCCCTCTCTCATCTATTTACAGGTCCTGTCTCTCCATATCCTTTTTCTATGTCTTTTCTAATCTGGCTTTTCTCTCTATCTTTCCTCTAGTCTCTCCCCCTCTCTCTCGCTCTATCTCTTTTATCTCCCCCTCTCTCTCTATCTCTCTCTCTCTCTCCTGCTATCTATTCTCTGTTCTCTAGCTATTCTAGCTCTCGTTCTCTGTTATTCTATCTCCGTCTCACTCTGATCCTCTTCTCTTCTCCCTCCTCCCTCTTCTCCTCTCTCCCCTCTTGCTTCTGCCACCTCTGTCTCTCTCTGCTCCTGCTCTTCCTCTCTTCTCTCCATCTCTCTCGCCATCCCTCCTCTAATCTCTCTCCCTCTCCTCTCTCCTCTCTCTCTCACTCTTCGCTCTCTCACTCTCTCACTCTCTCTTCTCTCTCCTCTCTCTCCTATCTCTCATCTCTCATCTCTTCTCTCCTCTCGATGTCTCTCTTCACTCTCTCCATCTCTCTCTCTCTCTCTCTCTTCTCTCAGATCTCGCTATATCTCTCCTCTCTGTCTCTCGGTCTCTCCTCTCTCTCGCTGCTCTCTCTCTCGGTCTCTCTATGTCTGTCTCTCTCTCTCATCCTCTCCTTCTCTTCCTCTACTCATCTCTGTCTCTCTCACTCTGTCTCTATTCTCTCTACCTCTCTCTCTCTGTCTCTCTTTCTCCTCTCTCTATCTCCCTCTCATCTCTCCTCAATCGTCTCTCGCTCTCTCTCTCTCCTCTCTCCCCTCTTCTCTCCCTATCTCTCTCGCCCTCTCTCTCTCTGTCTCTCTATGCACCTCTCTTATTCTAGTCCTGTCTCTACTCCTCTTCCCGGGTCTTCTCATCTCCCTCCTCTTCTCTGTCCTCTCTCCGTCTCTCTCTCTCGATCTCGTCTCTCGTGTCTCTCTCTGTGTCTCTCTCTCTCGTCTCTCTCCCTAATCTAGTCTGTCTATAACTCTATAGCTCTCTCCATCTCTGTCTCTCTACGTACTCTCTCTCTCTTCTCTCTCTCTCTCTCTCTATCTCTCTCTCTCTCGTCTCTGTCCCGTGCAAAGGCTAGCTTCCTGTCGGTTTTGAGGTTTGCGGTCTTGAACAAAAGATCATGACGCCAGGTGGTCACCCATAAGTGCTCCGTTCTTTCTTCTAACTAAAGTCTGAGTCCAAAGAAGCTCAGCACAGTGCACAGGCTCTGAGCACCGGCAAGAATCCTGAAATATTTTGGGTAAGTTTTTAACTCCAAATTTTACCCGGGCAGCGCCGTTAGGCTATTCTTTTCGTTTTCCAACTGCCAAAGGAATTTTTTTTAACATGCGCAACAATGCACACGGGTGTTCTGAGTTATAGGTGGAGCTATAGGTTATAATTGTGACAAGGTGATGTGCGCCATATAACATAACTTAGCACTGCACGCCACCACAATCCCAGAAAAGGACTCCTAGCAGTGTTGATGCGCTTAAAGGAGACATACCCAAATACTGCAATCACCGGCGACGAAGTCGTCTACCGGGAAGCCAATGGGTGACTCGTTCGTCGTTGATAATGCTGAGAAGATCAGGAACATCCAGCTCTTTAAAAAGATGGTCGCCGCAGCAACTGCAACTGTCACTCTGAACACGACTCGCAAGGCAGGACTACCGTGGACGGCCAGAGTAACTAACAACGATTGTTCGAAAGAAGCTAACGTAAAGTATATCTCTATATACAATAATAAGAAAGAGACAAACACGACTCTTTAGCCACATAATGAGAAGAGATATACTGAAGAACATCGTGACAACTGGAAATATCAGTGGGAAATGGGGTAGAGGCAGACCAAGAGAGATGATACTGGATGGGCTGAAACGATGGCTTGGAGTGATATCATCATGAAAGCTGTTCCAGGCAATCAGGGATCGTGATCTGTGGAGACGGTTGAGCGCAGGGCACATGATGATGATGATCACAAGAACGCCCACATCAAAGTGTATCAAGGTAAGCTTTTAACTTTAAAATGTTCCTAACATTTAAAAACGTCAAACGTATAGGTTAGTTGCGTATCTTCTTACAGGACGTTGCAGAACCAACCCCAAAGACCCCTGGCTGTTGTGTGGGTTTTTCTAGGCAAATTTACGTCCAGTAGTTTGCCGTTGCCACTGGACGGTCGGCTTTCTTGATAACACTGTCGAAACCAACGCAAGGCGCATGGCCCGCAGCTGGGATCGAACCCGGCTTCCCGGCATTACGAAGGTCACACGTATACATCCTCTAAATATTTCATTCATAATAACAGTTTAGAATCCCGGCCATTCTTCTCGATGGACTGTACAAGCAGACTGATTCTGGCACTATCTAAATTGAAACTTTGAGATACGTGGAGGTGAAGGCAGTCACTGATGGCTTTTGCTGGCTTGAGAATCAGCTGTAGACAGATGTCGTAATTTTAACTGACTAGTAAAGCATGTTGAGAATGGTGGAGATTGGTATGCTCCGTGCAGAATGGCAAGCATCGCTTCAGAGGTCCCGTATCGTTAGTGCCCTTTGGATATTTTCTTCTGATCAGGCTGTTGTTTTGGGACACTACAGATAGATAGATTGGCCGATTATGCACCACTCAGTGGTAAAGTGATATATGAAAAGCTAGATGTTGTAAGGGGCCCTTTGGAAGCTAGTAAACAGTGCGAAGGCACAGAAAAGATCATTGCTGCCTTACGGATATTCAGTCAAACAGTTACTGGTGCCATCGGAATTGCAGCTCTTTGCTTGATGCTGAAGATGGGGACGGAGCGCTTATGAAAGTGTCCCGATTTCTGTGTTGTCGATTCTTAATTCAACATTTAAGATTCTGAAATGGCTGCTGGCGATGAGATCTGAATGCGTGTGGGAATGTCCTGATTATTGCAATGTCAGTTTCTAACTCTGATTAACCCAATGCAAGAACAACAATATCAACGAGAATAAAACTTGCCTTGGCAAACATTTCTCTTGCATTTCTCTGCAGCTGAATTGTCCTTACTGATTTGTCACATTGTCTGTTTTAGATTTGTCTTCGCTAACGTATCAACCGCAGTATTATTTATCAAGAACCGTTTAAGAATAAGGAACATTCGGCGACAGAAGTTCTAGCTTCCTAAGTGAGACAAACCTTCGTTTAGCCGCGTTCCACGGAAAAAATCCGCCCTATACAGGAAGTGTTGACGTCAAACGCATTTCCGGAATATCTGTATTCAACAGCAACAGCACTTTCGCGCATGCGCTAACCGTAGATGGCTTTTGTGTCGTTATTCTCGCATTTGTCCGGGGGATCTAACCCCATAAAGTAGCTAATCATATCAACAATAATGATTATTGTCGAGCAAGTCTCCAGTGTCAATGGAGTCATCATCCAGGACGGCGCTAAACAACACCCGGAGCATGCCTCGCTTTAACAGTCGGTCTAATTTCGCTCATTCAACATCCTCGTGCCGGGAGAGAGAGAAAAAATCCGGGGGGAAACCATCGCTCGTGATGTGCAATCAAGATATGGAATCAAGGAGAAATGCCAGAGACCTTGTTTTTTAACACCGTCTTGAGATTTCTTGGCAAGCAGAAGAGGGAGCTGGGAGTTAAAGAAAAGACGATGGCAATGATGTGTGGGTGTGTGTGTGTGTGTGTGTGTGTGTGTGTGTGTGTGTGTGTGTGTGTGTGTGTGTATATATATATATATATTAGGGTTGTACCGAATATTCGCTTCGTATTCACTTCGGGGCCGAATGGTAGACCTATTGACTATTGGGTTTTCGGCCGAATAGTTGCGGTCGGGCCGAATACGAATAATAGTTACATTACACCCGCTTCTGCATAAGTAAAAGTAAAGTAAAGTTCCCTTTTCACGCCTTTAGGCGCATCGGGCATATGGGCAGAGCGTCCCATATTTTTTACAGACCATCAGCACTCTGTGGGTAATGTGGTCAGCATTACGCCGGCTGTCTTTACTTTCCCAGGACAGCCCATCCTGGTACCCATTTTAGGCTGGGTCGACCTGCGACGTCCCATACCACGACGAAAATCCACGCAGCCTGCAGTGGGTTTCGATCGCGGTATGCTGGCTTCACGAGTCGGACTCGCAACTCCTTAGCCACTGACGCCGCTGCATACTCGGCCTTAATACTGACAACATGGAACGATTGGTTTTGTTGAAAGCTAATGCAGCTTTCCTGTATTAACTAAGCTGTCAGTGACAATTTCCAAGTTTAGGGACTTGTTATAATACTTAGGATTCTTTTATTTTTAGTTATTAGTAACCACAGACTGACTGAAGGATGCGAAACATTTTATGTTTCTAAATGTCTACTATTCTGTACGAATACTACCTAGACATGGAAAGAATATAAACTCCAGCCACATCCAAGTCGATAATATGAAAATCAAACGAACGGAAACACATAAGTACTTGGGTGCAAACTTCAACTGCTCCAACATGCTGAGAGAAGAAATACAATCTAGAATACAATCAAGAAATAAGAATACTATGCCCTTCAACATCTGCTAAAGTCAACGTGTCTGTCTCGAAACACCAAGATCAAAATACAAAACGTTGATAAGACTAGTAGTTTTTGTGTGTGTGTGTGGAGGAGGGGGTGGGGTGGGGCACTGAAACTTGAAGCAGAAAAAAAGATAAGGCCTTATTACAGGTTTTTTAAAACAGTCTTACGACAAATCTTTGGACACACCAAAGATGCAAACAGCGGGCAATAGATAGTGAGAAGCAACAACGTAAACACATAATCTGTTTAAATCACCATTGATCCCTGGCATCATGAGAGCTCACAGACTAAAATGGCTGTGACATATTAAAAGAATGTCAGATGACAGAGAAGTAAAAATTGTATACACCTGAGAGAGGAATGAGCGTAGACCACAAGGCAGAAAAAAAAAAAGAATTTTGAGAGATAATGTCCAGCCAGACCTGCAAACAACTGGTGTCACAAATTGTGAAGATAAGGCCAGCGTGAGAGATGAATGGAGACGAGTGATATCTGCAGCAGTAAACCTCAGGGCCAGCCAGAGAGATGAATGGAGACGAGTGAAATCTGCAGCAGTAAACCTCAAGGGCTCAGAATGCTAAAGAAGAAGACTATTCTGTGCTATTTTATGTGAATTTAAAGTTCATCGTACATTAGACATTATGAATGTGTGTTTTTTTTTTTAATAGATATATTTTATACACTATACACTATTCGTATTCGTATTCGGCCGAATAGTTGGTCCCGCTATTAGTATTCGGCCGAATAGTGAAAATCACTATTCGGTACAGCCCTATATATATATATATATATATATATATATATATATATATATATATATATATATATATATATATATATATATATATATATATATACTTAGTTACTTAGTCGCTCCTCTTCTACCTTGGGATGTAGAGGTTTGCCAGAGAGATGTAGAGGCTTGCCATATATATATATAAAAGTATCCTAGCCTTCTACTTCCGCGGGATTTTTTTCCCTTTCATTTCGCACAACTGGCAAATATATATATATATATATATACTTATATATTATATATATATATATCTGGCCAAATATATATATTATATATATATATATATATATATATATATATATATATATATATATATATATATATATATATATATATATATATATATATATATATATATATATATATATTTGCCAGTTGTGCGAAATGAAAGGGAAAAAAATCCCGCTGAAGTAGAAGGCTAGGATACATTTTCATTGGGACAAAAAGTGATAGTTCCCCGCTAAACAGCAAAAACAAGAAAAGTTAAGAAAAGACAAGGGAGTTCTTTTGCGCAGGAGTCCAGGAGTATTTCGCCAGAATCCAGACAATGGATATCTGTATGGTGAGTTACATAACAACAACCTAACTACATGGCAACATTCACCTAGACGAACCACGTGCACGGAATACAGATCATAAATTGAATCAAGCAAATAAATCATAATCATTATATTAAACAGCTGTTTATTTTACTGAGCTGAATACAAAACTAAGCGCTGTTCACAAAAAAAAGAAAACATAACCAATCGTCCATGTGCTTGATCAGACAATGTTCCACTCCCTACTAACAAGGAAATTAGTTAGTTAGTTAGTTGGTTATCATCACTGTACTCCGGACATGTCCGTAAGTGCTCAGACCCTCCCCTCAGTATGAACACCAACGTCCGATGTCCAACGTCCAGTTCTATGTTGATTAACAAGTCGTCTGGTGTGCGTCTCGTGTTCTGTTATGCCGATTTTAATTCCCAAGTCTGCCATTGTGGCGAGTGATGTGGATTCACTGCCCCCAAAGTCCTCTATTTTCCCATTTATCTGAGGACATTAAAATTATCAGCATGATTCATGGGCTGACCGTCGGTAGTGATAGTGGATTCCACACACCTATCAGCTGTTTCATTTTCATCGACGCTCGCGTGTCCCGGAACAAAAATTAAGGTGACTCCACGCACAATGGACTTCTGTAATGATTCAAGCCATTGTCTTCGCACCGAACCTGCCGGGTACCCTCCGAATCATACTCATTGAATCCCTGAGTATACATACGTAGGTGTAGTTTTGTGTTTCGAGCCAAGCGAACGCTTGCGTTACTGCCATCACCTCAGTCGTCATTCTTAATAAGTAAATGTGATAACGAACGCACACGTTCAGAAAAATTACCTCAACGATGGGGAAAAAAAAAACCGAAACATATTAACATGTACGTTAAGCCTCAATATGTCACCAGAACAGTAAATCACTTAAAGCGACCTGAAATCAAACTATATCCGAGCGAGGATACACACTGATATATCTACCCACACAGTTTAACTACTAGAGACAAATTCAGATTTAACTATGGAACCATACCGTCGCCATAGAATCAGCCATGCAACTGGTCATCCACAGGTATTGGCGATACCACGTTGTTTAGCTTAGTGTGCGGAGCCACAACAGCTGGGTGGTTCTCCTGCTCTCCTGCTCCTGAAGGACAGAAGGTTTAGCATGGAAACCAAAATGAGACCGGTTTTGGGCGAGTTGGCCTTTTTATATACAGTGGCTAGGTTTCTTCGCAAGTGCAAGTAAAGCTGTGGAAACAAGTATACTAAGAACATGACCAATTAGGCACTTCCCCTCCCCCTCCCTCCTCCTTAGTTTCTTCACTGGCATGTTTATTGCACATATTAAAATCCACATCTACGGAATTAATCGTTTCAGATGAATTATTTTTGTATTGTATAGTTGTGGATTTCAATGGAGACGCCCTTTGTGTGTGTGTGTGGGATGGGGGGGGGGTTAGAGTGCCTGGTTGATCATGTTCTTAGCACACTTGTTTTCTTAGCGAGGCGCACTGCCATTTGGAAGTGAAAAGATTGGTTCTTGGCACGGTAACTATAGCTTTTGATTTTTATGTTGTCTAGTGTGTCCTTCTATCTTTCTGTGTATTTCTATCATCAGTGCCAATCAATAAATATATCTTCTGTTTTATATATATATATATATATATATACTAGGTCTGTACCGAATGGTGATTTTCACTATTCGGCTGAATACGAATAGCGGGACTAACTGTTCGGCTGAATACGAATAGCGTATAGTGTATAAAATATGTATGGGGGAAAAAAACTATTATAATATCAAATGTATGCTGAACTTTTACTTCACATAAAGTAGCACAGAATAGTCATCTTCTTTAGCATTCTGAGCCCTTGATGTTTACTGCTGCAGATTTCACGCGTTTCCATTCATCTCTCTGACTGGCCTTATCTTACAATTTGTGACAGCAGTTGTTTGCAGGTCTGGCTGGACATTATCTCTCAAACTTCTTTTTTGTCTGCCTCGTGATCTACGCCCATTCCTCTCTCAGGTGTATACAGTTTTTAGTTCTCTGTTATCTGACATTCTTTTAATATGACCCAACCATTTTAGTCTGTTAGCTCTCATGATGCCAGTGATCAATGGTGATTAAAACAGATTATGTGTTACCTTGTTGCTTCTCACTCTGCATTCCCCGCTGTTAGCATCTTTGATGGGTCCAAAGATTTGTCGTAAAACTGTTTTCGAAAACCTGTAATAAGGCCTCATCTCTTTTATTTTGTGCTTCAAGTTTCAGAGCCATAAAAAAAAAAAAAAAAAAAAAACGACTGGTCTTTTCAACGTTTTATATATTTTGATCTTGGTGTAGCGAGACAGACACTTTGACTTAGAAAGATGTTGAAGGGCATAGTACACTTTATTTTTAGATTGTATTTCTTCTCTTAGCATGTTGGAACAGTTGAAGTTGGCACTCAAGTACTTTTTTGTTTCCGTTCGTTTAATTTTCATATTATCGACTTGTGTGTGGCCAGAGTTTATATTCTGTCCATGTCAAGTTAGTATTCGTACAGAATAGTTGACATTTAAAAACATTTTATGTTCTGCATCATTCAGTCAGTCTGTATTAACAAATAACTAGCATTGAAAGAATCCTAAGTATTATAACAAGTAACTAAACTTGGAAATTGTCAGTAACAGCTTATTAGTTAATGCAGAAAAGCTGCATTAGCTTTCAACAAAACCAATCGTTCCATGTTGTCAGCATTAGGCCATGTATGCAGAAGCGGGTGTGAGGTAACTACTATTCGTATTCGGCCCGACCGCAACTATTCGGCCGAATACCGAATAGTCAATAGGTCCACTATTCAGCCCCGAAGCGAATATAAAGCAAATATTCGGTACAGCTCTAATATATATAGATAATGTTTTACGGCCTCAAGGGTTTATTTTGTGTGAATCATCTGGGAGTGAGTAATATCTGTTTCTTTTGGAAACTCGTTTAGTACTAACCAACTTAAACTGCGTTTCTTAGGGCCCACCTATATGATGATAAATCATCATCATTATCATCAATTTCCACTTCTGCCGACGTGGGGAGGAACAGTCTGCGGACCACTGCTAACTGGGTGACACGGAATGACAATAGCCACTGTGGCCCATCAATAGGAAAGCAAAACAGCGCTAAAGCAGTCTTCCAAGCGGGAGGGTAGAAGGCAGAATGAAGATTACAGACCAGAGAGGGATAGCATAAACAAACTCAACAAGAAAGATCAAACACCAATTTTTAGACTTAGGACTGGACACTGTGGTCTTCGAGCAAACTTGTACAGGATAGGCATAAAAGAATCTGCTGCCTGTGATTGTGGAGCAGAAAGTCAGACCCCAGGGCACATACTGCAGGACTGCCCTAACCTCTCCCAGCAAAGACTGGGATCTGGCCCAAGTGAGCTACATTGCAAGAGAAGCTATGGGCGACCGGTGGCGACCTTAAACGCACAATCCTATTTGTGACCCAGACGGGACTCAATGTTTCGTATGACTGATGTCGAACGAAGAGGAAGGCCAAGGAGAAGATGGGTGCAGGATGTGGCAGATGATCTCCAGATGGGTGTATCAGACGCAGGACATCTTGCTCAGGATAGGAAGGTTTTCCGAAAGGTTGTTATGGCAGCGAGGTTCCGCGAGGGACATGCTACTGAATGAATGAATGATGTCGAACGCAGAAGCTGCCCATCAAGCAGGGGATCGCAAACTGTTCCTCTCCCCCGAGCTCAATGGTAGATGATGATAATGATGATGATTATGACGATGATGACGATGATGATCATGATGATTATGATGATGATAATGATGATGAGTGTTACACTGTGCTTTAAAGAGAGGTAGGAATCACTGTCCATGGCGATGGTGAGTGTCGTGGTCATCGTAGGGGTGGAGATAGAGTGAATGTAGAACTGAGAGCAAAGCACTTAACATCTGATGGTCACGGTGTGTATACAGGTCACATAAGCCAGGTTTCCCCCGTTGGGGGTTTCGGGGCCTTATTATAGGGGAAACAAGAATAGACCCACTGCCTACCTAAAAGCATGTTATAAGAATCGACTAGCTGGGAGCTTGCTTTAAAGTCGGAGTGTAACTGCCTGAGAGGCAAGGAAACAGCAGTTTGAATACAAACGAGTCAGATCTGTAAAACGGATGCACACGCAACACTCAGGTTCTGTAACAGGACTGCAGTCCAGAAGTGGATGAACAAACAGAACTTTCCGCCAGAGTTTACAGCTGGTGAACGCAAAGAAGAAGAAGACGAGGAAGAAGAAGAAGAAGAAGAAGAAGAAGAAGAAGAAGAAGAAGAAGAAGAAGAAGAAGAAGAAGAAGAAGAAGAAGAAGAAGAAGAAGAAGAAGAAGAAGAAGAAGAAGAAGAAGAAGAAGAAAAAGAAGAAGAAGAAGAAGAAGAAGAAGAAGAAGTAGGTCTCCGGGCGGCTATGTCAAGGTTTGAGGTTTTGAGGTTTGAACAATGGATCAACATCATTGGCACACGGGTAGTAACCCATAAGTGCCTCGTTCTTCTTCTAACCCAAGTCTGAATCCGAAGAAGCTCAGCACATTGCACAGGCTCTGTAGCACCGGCGAGGATCCTGAAATATTTTGGGTAGAATTTAACTATAAATGTTTGCCCAGGCAGCGCCGTTAGGCTTCTCTTTTTGATTATCAACTGCTAAGTGATTTTTTTTACGTGCGCAACAATACACACAGGCGTTCGATCTCACTACCCAGAGTAATTACTAGAGGTCTAAGTCCTTGCTGGGAATTGAACCTTAGAGTCAAGAGTCAGTTACGGAGCAGGGTGGTTGTGGCTATTTGTCAGCGAGTGGTGAGGTGGGCGGGGCAGATGATCAGAGAGTTTTAAGGGGCGGCACTAAAAGGATGCCAGTTAGGCTAAGGCCGTTTTAGGGGTTATATAGTTTTTTTTTTTTTTTTAAACTAATAAACAAGAGGTATTACAACTCCCGTTTACATGCCCAGAAAGAAAGTGACTTCCCATTCATTAATCGCTATGTCGCACGGCTTGTCCTTTGTTGTCGGGGTGCCAGGCTACGCTGCATACAGTAGTGCGACCCAGGCTGTATGTAGCCGTGAGACGCCGTAGCCGGTTAGTACGTGTTTTTATAACACGAACTGTTTAACTTTTCAGCTCCTTTGAAATAGTGTTAAGCAGTTTTACAGTATTCGAATTTGGGCATAGACCCTCTAGGAGCAGAATTTGCTCAAATAAAATGTTAGCACTGAAAGAGTCAATAAAATTCATTTACGAAGAGAATCCTACTTTTTGTTTTGTTTTTGGGCCATCAACGGCTCCTTAAAGGCTTCTTTTGCAATAGTTCAGAAGAGGTTTTAAAGAGGCTGTCGTAGTGAGTCTGTATGAATGTGTATAGTAAATCCTGACAGACAGCCACTTGTTGACAACCAGGTAATCCTGATGGATGTCGTTTCAGGCTATCGACAAAGCACATATCCACTGATCGTAATGTTGTGTGTGTCTACAACTGGCCTGGCATCTTTGTTCCTGGCCGTTACTTTGAGTAATGATCTTTGACAGTGAAACGAGCTTTTACAGCTCCTTTGTTTGTTCCACTTGATGTACAGACGTAATGGTAGTATACTGGGGATTACCTGAGACATACATGTCGTCGTGGCCATCATCACTATCGTCGTCGTCATCATAATCGTTCACACCATTATCATCATCGTCCTCATCACTATCATCCTCATCCTTATCGTCATCGTCATCAATATCATCATCGCCATCATCATCATCATCATCATCATCATCATCATCATCATCATCATCATCATCATCATCATCATCATCATCATCATCATCATCATCATCATCAACCATGTCATCTTTATCATCATCATCGTCGTCATCATCATCATCATTATCATCATTATCATCATCTTCTTTATCCTCGTCATCATCATCGTCCTCAACATTATCATCATGGTCCTTATCATCATCGTCCTTATCATTATCATCATGTCCATCATTATCATCATCGTCGTCGTCCTCATCATCGTCCTCATAATTATCATCATCGTCGTCATCATTATCATCATCGTACTTTTCAATTATCATCATCATCGTCATCAGTATCATCATCATCATCATCATTATCATCGTCGTAATCATCATTATCCTTATAAACGTCCTCATTATCATCGTCATTATTATCATAATCGTTCTCATCAGTATTATCATTGTAATCATCATTATCATCGTCGTCATCATTATCATCATCGTCGTTATCATCGTCGTCATCATCATCGTCGTTATTATTATCATCATCTTCATCATCATAATCATCTCCATCATCATCATTATCATCATCATCGACGTCATCATCGACATCATCATTATCATCATTGTCGTCATCATCATCGTCCTCGTTATTATCATCATCGTAGTCATCATTATTATCATCGTACTTGTTATTAACATCATCATCGTCGTCGTCATTCTCATCATTATCATCATCGTCGTCATCATCATAATCATCATAATCGTTCTCATCATTATTGTCATCATTATCATAATCATTCTCATCAGTATTATCATCATTATCATCGTTGTCATCATTATCATCATCGTCGTTATCATCGTCTTTATCATCATCGTCATCATCATCCTAATCATTATTATAAGTGTCGTCGTCGTAAATCATCATCATCGTCCTCGTCATTATCATCATCGTCGTCATCATCTTCATCGTCGTCATCATTATCATCAACATCGTCATCATTATCATCATCGTTGTCATCATCATCATTGCCCTCATCATTGTCCTCATTATGATCATCATCGTCGTCATTATTATCGTTATCTACGTCATCATTATCATCATCGTCGTTATCATCGTCTTTATCATCATCGTCATCATCATCCTCATCATTATTATCAGTGTCGTCATCATCATCATCATCATCATCATCATCATCATCATCGTCCTCGTCATTATCATCATCGTCGTCATCATCTTCATCATCGTCATCATTATCATCATCATCGTCATCATTATCATCATCGTCATCATCATTATCATCGTCGTCATCATTATCATCATCGTCGTCATCATTATCACCATCGTCATCATCATTATCATCGTTGTCATCATTATCATCATCGTCGTCATTATCTTCGTCATCATTATCATCATCGTCGTCATCATTATCATCATCGTCGTCATTATCTTAGTCATCATTATCATCATCATCGTCATCATCTTTATCATCATCGTCTTCCTGATTATCGTCCTCATCATCATCGTCGTTATCATCATCGTCATCGTAACCATCTTCATCGTTATCATAATCCGCAAGATGTTCTTGACAATTTTAGAAGCGGCACGCTATGATATCAGCCCACAAACTGATACACAGTGCTGGAGAAGATTCATGATCGCCTTACCAGTCGACATGGCACCTAATGATAATGACATATGGATAAACGAATTACCGTCACGCTTATATTTATGAGTAAGGGCAATGGAACATTGCACACGTGAACGAGCGCACGGCCCTTTACATTTTACACATGAATAGAGAGAGTGCATAAATAATTCAGCATGATCAAACTCTTCCCTGAACTCCGGTCTGATTTCAATCTGATGATTGCGTTGTCTCCATTGGTGGCACGGATTGTATCACAAAATGGTACCACACAGCTCCCGAGAGGACGGCTGTTGAGGGACCACTGGTACAAAGTGAACAGTGTTTTAAACTCGCACTGTTTCTAGTCAATTAACAGAGCGGGGACTGTCGGATGAGATTTAAATGTCAGTTGTGTAACTGGGAATTAACTATTCCTAATTCCAATTCCAGTTGTCCAACAAAAATTCCAAATTTGATCCTTTTTCAGCCGCCCGGAGGCCGGCTATATGAAGGAAGGTTCCTTGGCTATCTTATTTGGCTTCCAGTTATTTGTGGTGTGAAGTCACACCTGATATTCATAATGAACTATTGGAAGCTTTGTGATTTTATGGAAGAGAAGAGGACTTCGCGAAGTGATTTAAAAAAATACGTGGCTAAGACGTTGCGAGTCCGACTCGTCATTCCAACGTACCACGATCGAAACCCACTGCTGGCTGCGTGGATTTGAATCATGTCGACTCAGCCTAAAATGGGTACCAGGATGTATGTTTTGAGGAAGTAAAGACGACCGGCGTAATTCTGACCACATTGGCCACCTAGTGCTGATTGGTCTGTAAAAATATGGGTGCTTTTCCAATATGCCCGATGTGCCTAAAGGCGTGAAAAGGGATCTTTACTTTTTTACTTACAAAAGGTAAGAGGAGCTATCATAGCCCTGGGGAATTTGTGGGGGTCAAGAGAAGTTAAAACTAATACTAAACTGAAATCAAGCACAATAACATCTTGGATGAAGACGAGAGAAAGACCAACAAAGAGATGGATAAATGGTGTAGCTAAAACGTGCAAAAACATAAAACTAATCCATCACCCAGGCTACCAGAGAAGCACAAGACAGATACAGAAAACCACAACAATGGGCTACAAACTGGTATCAGTGAGTCGAAAAAACAACGACAACGGGCTACAACCTGGTATCAGTGAGTCGACAAAACCACGACACTGGGCTACAACCTGGTATCAGTGAGTCGACAAAACCACGACACTGGGCTACAACCTGGTATCAGTGAGTCGACAAAACCACGACAATGGGCTACAACCTGGTATCAGTGAGACGACAAAACCACAACACTGGGGTACAACCTGGTATCAGTGAGACGACAAAACTACGACAATGGGCTACAACCTGGTATCAGTTAGACGACAAAACTACGACAATGGGCTACAACCTGGTATCAGTGAGTCGACAAAACCACGACACTGGGCTACAACCTGGTATCAGTGAGACGACAAAACCACGACAATGGGCTACAACCTGGTATCAGTGAGACGACAAAACCACAACACTGGGCTACAACCTGGTATCAGTGAGTCGACAAAACCACGACACTGGGCTACAACCTGGTATCAGTGAGACGACAAAACTACGACAATGGGCTACAACCTGGTATCAGTGAGTCGACAAAACCACGACAATGGGCTACAACCTGGTATCAGTGAGACGACAAAACCACAACACTATGCTACAACCTGGTATCAGTGAGACGACAAAACTACGACAATGGGCTACAACCTGGTATCAGTGAGTCGACAAAACCACGACAATGGGCTACAACCTGGTATCAGTGAGACGACAAAACCACGACACTGGGCTACAACCTGGTATCAGTGAGTCGACAAAACCACGACACTGGGCTACAACCTGGTATCAGTGAGACGACAAAACCACAACACTGGGCTACAACCTGGTATCAGTGAGACGACAAAACCACAACACTGGGCTACAACCTGGTATCAGTGAGACGACAAAACCACGACACTGGGCTAAAACCTGGTATCAGTGAGTCGACAAAACCACGACAATGGGCTACAACCTGGTATCAGTGAGACGACAAAACCACAACAATGGGCTACAACCTGGTATCAGTGAGACGACAAAACCACAACAATGGGCTACAACCTGGTATCAGTGAGACGACAAAAGAAGAAGGAGACTAAGATAAATATTTGTTCAGAAATTTTGGCATAATGCGAGCACTTACCAGGGCGTGTAGTTATTATATAATTATTGTCTTTCATGTTTATCAATGAATTTTACAATATGTGTAAACGAAATGATGCCTGAAAGGAGGACAGAAAGTTACAATGCAATTCTTGACTCATTGGGAAAAAAAAATATTATTTGTTCGTCCTCTTTAGTGCCTCAGTCGACAAAGATTCATCGATTCAGAATAATCAGGCTAAATACATACATCTATTCTCATGGAATATCTAATTCACAAATTTACCTTCAGGAAAACTTTCACTTGTGTTTTAATTGCCATTCACTGACAACTTGTGTTATGGATTGCTTTGCTCTTTAACTTCCATCAAATTTAGAATTACATATCTATCAAAATTAGTCTGCAGTAATTGGTGAGAATATAAGAATCGCTCACTGCGTGTTTACCTTTAAGGGACATCAATTTAGCTCGTGGTTAGGGATCACTTCATCAGCTGCAAGCGCGGTCAACGGTACAGATTGAAAACCATTTCAATCACCTAGGCGGACTTTCAATTTCATTTTCTCGCAACGTTTAACATGCTAACGCACTTTAGATAATCTGAGACGAATGACAACCTTCTTTTCTTCTCCATAAGTGGTTGAATGTTTGTCTGTTTGTTCTGTGTTTGCAATCTTTGCTTCCCCGTGTTGCTGCAGCGTTTCTCCGCTGTTATTATCTTAAGCCACTTGTCTCACGATGTTCAAAATTTTATTTTCTTATTGTGGATGGCATTCCGGTAAAAAGACTTAGGTAATTCCTCAGTGGGCCAATTTAATCTGTCTTCCTATAGGCCTGGTCGGTTGGTATAGAGCCCATATTGCCAACACTCATTTAAAAACGTTTACAGGGAATTACCGCGCAGCGGTTTTGAAGCCCAGTGCGCATGTCGTGGGAATGGAGCAATTCATCACGCATCAACCACTGACAAGACGCATCCATCTGTGAAAGTGTGTGTTTAGCACCGACCTTGATATCGCGAATAATCACAGGGGTGTTTCAATAAGTCGTATTGGAATATCCAACCTACTTTCCCGTCTACTGTTTGTTTTCTCCATGACACTAATCTTAACCAAATAGAGGACAAATGAGACCGGGTTACCGCCACTGCGAATACTTTTCTCAACCCTTCCGCCCCAGTCTGGAAGAGCTCCACTTTTTTATATTACGCTTGCAGCCAGATCCCCACCCACCCCACCCCTTTTTTATAATGTAAGTACAATTTAAAGACCCCGCTTGGAAAGCCAAACAGTGGGGTTATCCTTGGGCAAACAGAATGCATTGTTAGGTGTGAATTCTGCACAAACAGAACAAGACAAAGTTGGTCTTCACTGTCGCATAATTCCAGGTCCACTCGAGCGAGCTCTTCAATGGCAGAAGCAACAAATGTCTTCATTGTCCCGCTGCCGTGTAGTCTCGAACGGTGTCAGGTATTTGCCGCGGCAAAATAGAGACCAGGTCTTCATTAAAAAACAGTGGGTGTATAGAAATGGCTGCCTTTCCTGGTTATCGCCTCTTATCATGAGTACCCCCCTCGTGCGAGCTATGAAGACCGTGTGGAAGGAAGCTATGACGCGAAGCGCTTGGTACAAAATGGCTTTTGTCGCGGGTGAAATAGCTCCGCTTGTTGTCAGACCCCCTTCTCTGGAAGACGATCTTCGACGAGACCCCTGCCTCAGGCAGTCACAGCCTTGAAGTAAGCAATAATTATACCAGCTCTTCCGAACCGTTAGCATCAAAAAGGGGCTTCTACCTCACTTGGCAGTGTCTGAGCAGTGCAGAACAAACAGATCCTTTCCTCTGATCCTTGTCAAAAGAATAACACCCGGCGGAGGTGGTATGGCTTGTGGCGAGATCTCCACTTCTCACAGAGTCAGTATCTTCTTATGACTGGTCTCTCTTTCACATGTAAGAACCGACAATGTAAATGTCAGAACTGTTTTATTTGATAGCAGAGTTCGCATGGGCTTTTGGCCAAAGTATAAATGACATATCTTGGCCTCCAGACACTTAGCTTTACCTGGCTCATTGTCGACAAGTCGATGTGAAGTGGCGAGTTTGATAGGAATTCATTTTCAAGTGCTGCTCTTGATGTCCAAATAGAAAAGCGAGTAGGATAGCATACAGGTTTGAGATGCCTCGGCGCCAGTCATCTCTATGATATGAGATGATCCGTTTTAATAATAGCGTGCGCCCCCTATGTGGGTCACTGTGCCCTGTTGTGAGGGAAAACAGCAGTCTTGCTGCTCACCTAGCAAGCATGTCGTTAACGACGTCGCAGTCTCGCTGTACACCACAACACAACGTCTTAACTGCCATTTCAAGGATGAACGAATAAAAAAATAGTTATATAAATGTTTCTTCTTTTTGTCCAACTGTTACTGCCGTGAAGTGTCGCAGAGAGGCGTTCGTTAGATGTGGTTTCCTATCTGTTGCTAGTTGTGGTAATGTCATACTGCGTGTCTGTGTCCCAACAACCATGGCTATCATCATCACCTTTGCCAGATGGATAGACATTTAAAGGCAACCAAGGACCTCAACGTAATCAGAGATCATGAGGTTTTTTAGGTGGCCAAAGAAGAATAGTAAACTATCACAGAACGGGTGTTATCAGTCGCCACACGCTGGGGGGTTTACTGAAGATGGGATCCGAGCACTTATGGCAGGGGTTCGCGAACCTTTTTGAAGTCGAAAGACCCCGTCACATGGGTCACCTAAGAGCATCGGAAAACACATATTCACTGAAGTTATGAAGTAGCGACGAAAATAATTGTATGGTTGGGGGTTGTCACAGCCCGAGGAACTGTAATAAAGATTCGCTGCATTCAGAAGGTTGAGAACCACTGGCTTATGGACTTGTCTTATGAGAAGTGGTGATAATCTGTCGATTAACTAACTAACATGAGGTATTTGGTATTTCTATTTTTTTCTGTTTGACTCCAAAAGTTGACAGCCTTGTTGATCCTACTGCACAGATCTTCTGGCAGAGCTGCTGCAAGACCTGTCTTCTCCAAGACGCCCAAGATCTTGTTGCTGGTGACAAACTGGATTTGGGCAATAAAGTGGCAGTCTCTCCGAATGACTCTTTTGAGGATCTCATGTCTTTTTTTTAGGGGTGGGGGGCTGGGGGTGGGGGGGGGGGGGTTGGGTACTAGTCGTTATTATTTAAACACTAGCCCTAACCCTAACCACTCTTTTGATTTCCCTAAATCACGCGTGATGTAGTGACTTAACAGAAGAGAACCGAGCAGTTTCTGGAGAATGTGACTTTGGTGTTACCAATGCGCTTCGTAACTCCCAGGTGTGAGGTTCGATTCTAGCTGCGGGCGAGTTGGTAGCAGACCACATTACGTTGGTTACAACAGTGGTATCAAGAGCTGAACCTGTAGTAAGCAATGGCAAACTACTGAAAGTAAAACTGCCTGGTGAAATCATAAATTTTTTTTTTAAATGCTGGCATTGATTCTGCAACGTACTGTGAAGCAGACGCGTCATTTTGAGAGTTACTCCGAGTGCCCTATGGATTACAATTGTGGGTGCTTTATCAATCTCCTACCCAAAACAGGGGAAATCCATAGGTCACGGGGCAGTCTAATATTTCATGGGAGTGGTAGATAGCCTGCATGCAGTCGTGGGACCTCGGCTGCATGCAGTCGTAGGGCCTAGGCTGCACTTTCTCGTTGGACGTAGGTGGGTTGGGGTTGGGGTCAGTTGTAGATGTTTTCGGCTCGTAAAAAAGCATCAGAAAGCCGGGAAATCCAATCTTACCGCCCTCAAAAATGTTGGTTGACATGCGTCTGGCCACCTGTTTAACCTGCCTGGTGTATTTTAAGGTTTTGAACAACAGATCAACATCATGGAGTAGTGGCACTGTTTTTGCTTCTGCCAGACGGTGGCCGTTGCATTTTTGCTCCATGTGTAGACTGAAAGGATATAGTTCCGTCGCCCAGCTACTGACCTGAGGATTTCATTTGGACTGTTTTTTTTACTACGACCAACGTGGTGTTGTGAATTGTAGATTTAGAATATAGCGCGTGACCTGTCGTCGCAATATTCGTGGTGCCCTTATGTGATTAAAATTGATCCCGTGTGCAAATACTGATTTGTTGGTTACCTCTGCTACCATCATCGATGAACTGCATTTCTAATGTCGGCCTGGACTGTGATAAACATTCTGTGTGTTTTTCTTTGGCACAGGAGCGGAGCAACTATGGGGTAACCCGTTTGCTATGAAGCTGAAACTATCGTTACCATTACCATTATGGCTGTACCGAATATTCGTTTCGTATTCGCTTCAGGGCCGAATAGTGGACTCAATAACTATTTCGTATTCGGCCGAATACTTGCATCGGGCCGAACACGAATAGTGGGTACCTTACACCTGTTTTGCATACACTGCGATGGACTGAAATAAGTCTCTCATTAACACAATAGTTGCTGTTGTCTAAGTGTGTCGTAGCGGGGGAAACTGTGACCTGAATGCTTGGTACAGCAGCTGGCAAAGTTTTTGCCTGCCCACTCGACCGAGGCATTACAGCAGAGGTTCTCAAACTGAGTGCGCATGCCAGGGGTGCGGCGGCGAAAATCAAGAAAAGTCGGCTATAAATTGTGACATTATTAAAGAGGGCAAGAAGATACTTAGAAGTTAAAATTGTAATTGTCTTTCCTCGCTACTCACGAAAAGAGTTTTGTCCCCTTGTTTCACACTCAAATTGTATCATACTGCATAAAATGCCAACCGCAGCGTGCTAAAAATTGTCTTTGTATTTATCTGGAGGTGCGACTGATCCTCTATTTGTATTCGTGAAGATGCAGAGGATAAGTAAGGTTGTGATTACATTTTGGCTGAAATTTTAGAGTGGAAAATATGGTCTGTACAATAGTCACTGTTAGCCTCGTCAAGTAAGCACTTATATTTAAAGGCAGTACGTTGTAAGTCCTGGACAATCAGTAGACAGGCCAAACAATTTCTTGAGGCCTCGGAGCTGTGGTTTTACAGAACAATGCTTAAAATACACTAGACAGCACACACACACACACACACAAAAAAGCAACTTAGAGGTTTTGAAAGTAACGGGAGCCCGAAGACAACTAATCACAGACATCAGAAGGATACAGTCATCATTTTTCGGCCATGTTATCAGAAGAGGGAAAATGGGACATTTTGTGACCACTGGAAAGATCTGTGGAAGGAGGGATAGAGGAAGACAATTAGAGAAGATTCTAGACAGTTGCATGGCATGGAGGTGTGTCAGCACACAAACTAATACATGCTGCAGGAGATTGCATATTGTGGCGAGGCATATTCGCCCACGCCAGTCGGCAAGGCACCTGAAGACGATGATACACTTTTTGTATTCATATTCGTATTCGGCCAAATAGTTGGTCCCGCTATTCGTATTCGGCCGAATAGTGAAAATCACTAGTCGGTACAGCCTTAATTACCATCATGGCACACAGGTAGTAACCCATAAGTGCTCCGATCTTCTTCTAATTCAAGTCTGAGTCCGAAGAAGCGCAGCACAGTGCACAGACTCTGTAGCACCGGCGAGGATCCTGAAATACCCGTTAGGTTACTTTTTTCGATTTCCAACTGGCAAGGGATTTTGTACGTGCGCATCAATGCACACGGGCGTCCGATCTCACTACCCAGAGACCAGGGGAAATTACTAGAAGTCCAAGTCCACGTGAAAAAAAGCCCCATCCCTTACCTGGGATTGAAAGCGGAACCTTTAGCACTTAAAGCGGATACCATGCCTGGAGACCACACAGCCCTCCTGCCTGATGTAAAGAACACACTTTGTAAATCTGTTACTTGACATCTTCGGCAGGCAACTTCCGCTAGTCAGAAACATTACTCTTGTATGGAAGAGCTCTCTAGGAAATACCCGTGCCAGAGCTGTGCATGCGTCCCTTGTTAAATTATGGTGTAGAAAGTGATCATTTTGATAGCAATAGAGACATCCAAAAACTGGGTAAACAATACCTTTTTAAAACAAACCCAAACTAAAAAGACCAGATTAAGGATCTACTCAATACAACAGAAGGAGCTGATCAGATGGTAACTCCGCACACCCAAGCGTCAGAGAGGTAGTGTAAGTATGATGAGTGCATAGATGTGAGCTTGGATACATACACAAGGATGAGTGAGTGTAGTGTATGTAGATGGATGGTAAGGGATCACGCATGGATAGGACAGTGGGAATATAGCTGGGCGAAAGGTACAGATGAATGAGTACATGGATATAAAAATGTATTACTGTATGCATGTAAATGTGGGTATGAGTATGCATGTGTGTATATATATGGGAGCGTGATATTTGTGTGTATGAATGACAGTGCACTCAAAGAACCCACAAATTGTGTTGCTGCATGTATGGTAATTAATGAGAACATGGAATGAGGAGTGTACGCAGCAAGAAGGTCATCAACACACACCATCCACCAAAACATGGTAAGACAGTACCGGGCAGGTCACATACAAGTAACGAGACATAACTTAAAGTGACACGACCAGACGATACTACAGACATAGCGACACAAAACGCACAAGACATGGAAGAGTTAATGTCACTACGTGTGGATGTGCTCGCATATAAAAGAGTTTGCGTGTGTACGTAATGTCAATTAGGTATGCATACATGGATAAGTATGAAAGGACGTGCAAATATGTAGTGTTGTCTACGTGTATGAGTACTCGAGTGAATGTACGCATACACCTAGTTGGGTGCGTCCATATACTCCGGGGATTCATACACAAAACCATCCTATTCCACAGCATGCATACAATATGCACATGACCGACAGGACTCACAACAAGATACGACTGACAGCAAATAGGGAAAACAAGTGACTCAATAATGACAGGACTAGAACAAATAACCACCAATACCACCCCATCACTGTGATGATAGCAAAGGTTGGTAACGTGATACACATAGTCCCGGCAAAAGGCCACGCTAGAATCCAGCAAGACGGCAACGACGAGAAATGACTTAATGGCCTCCAGCCCCCTTTCCCCTTACCCTTCCCTAACTTTCGGATGCACTCTGAGTTTAACCCCCCAACCCATTCCCACAGAGAGCACTTGAGTTCGTTACCCAACATGCCACAGCAATTCTCATCGCCGAACATTTTGATCTCAAAGCGTGAGCTGGATGCTCCGGTTATATGATATTTACGTACACCGGAGTTTAGCTGTCAACACAACCCGACCACATAATAACAGATGACGACTGGACCCGCTTAAGTCTCCACATAAACTCTCACATACATATCCATTACATGACTAACCCGTTCATATTACATGAAGACAACTATAAGACCACTATGGTCACACGCGGAACATTTTCACATTTCGGAACTATTCAAATTCAAAAACTGTTTTCAGTACTTTTTGGCATAATTTAAATACTCAAAATTTTAAAACAATAAATGGTGGTCCAAAGGACGTTGTGTATGGAAGCTCGCTCTCCTTCGAGATACGCCTATCCAGATCAAAGGGAGACAGAACAAACAGGAAACACCAAGAAAGAAGAAGGAAGACATGCACCAGTGACAACAGGACGAACGGTTTGATTCGGATGGAAGCATCAAGCCCAGAAATGGCACAAACACTAAAATTCAGTCACGAAAGTGACGCAAATAACCCAGACCACAAATATAGGCGGAGACTGCTAGTAGCCTAGGCTAGCTAGCAGCAGTCTGAACATGGTCGAGCTTTTCTTTTTTTTCTTTTTTTTTTTTTTCTCAAAAGGACTTCTCAAAAGGACGTGATCATTTCAAATTCGAAACTATTCAGACGAGGTGGTATCTAAAAATGTGTATTCGTTTTTTTCTTTTTTATTTCAGTTTTACCTCTCCAGATTTACATTCTATAAAATTAACGTTTCCTTTGATTTGATTTCACCCAATCTTCGGGACTTAGTTACCCTAGAGTTCCCCAAGAAGCTCTAAAAGTATAGGGGTGTTACGGTGTGAAGTGAGCACCGACTAACTCCGACACTAAACCCCCTATGATATTGGACTTTCCCTGAGATGTCTTGGATTTCCCGAGAGTGGTTAAATTTAAATAGTGGACCGAATTTACATCTCAGGGACGAGAATTAAACAGGTAAAAATCCCAAAAATGGCATTTAATCGTATTGTCATATACAGTAAGCTGTATATCCTTTACTGGATGTTGCAGAACCAACCCCAGTATTTCCCATTCAGTAGTTTGCCACTGTAATTGAAAGGTCAGCTCTCGGTACCACTGTCGAAACCCATGCAAGACAAATCGTCGGCAGCTGGGATCGAACCCGACACCCTGGCATTTCTAAGAGGTTAAACTAGGCTACACCAGAATGGTTGCAAAATAACATTTGGTCCAGTGTGGGTGGTTTCTGATAATTGTGTCACATACCGCTCGTGTCGCGTGCCTGTTTTAAGGATTTCTCCTTAAGAACCAACAGCACTCTGAAATAGAATAATGTTGAGGTGTCGGCTCGTATTGGTTTAAATGGTATCCCGTGGCCAATATACACCCAGCCTATTTCAGGAGTAGGGCAACTCAAGCTATGGCACTACAGAATATATAAAATTCCTAGGCGTAACTTGGCTGGACGTCCCCACTACTGTGAGAAGATTGCCCCCAGGATATGATATTGTAATATCACAGCCATGTTAACACAGATTAAGATTAATGGTTAAACATACATAAACTCTAGACAGTTTGAACAGTGAATGATGGACACTCAAGTCAATACTGAAAACTTCCGAAGGCATGTAATAAATACAACACACACACACACACACACACACACACACACACACACACACACACACACACACTTATATATATATATATATATATATATATATATATATATATATATATATATAATTAAGACTCAAGCAAAGAGGTTCCAGGGCAACTGGAATCAGGAAATCAAAACCCAAGTAATACTGCTGGATCAGCCAGAGACCCTTCGAGAAGTCTATGATCATCATAATGACTCAGAGTGGACCTGTAAATAGAGCACACGGCATCAGACCAGAGAGTTCTACTTATCCAAGCCTGGTTAGAGTCACTGCACTCCTCGGTTCATGATGATCTGACCAGGCTGATTCTGTTGAAACTGTTCCTTTTGCTGGTTGCCTTGGTAAACACAGAGTTCATACACCGGAGCCCAACAAAGCTCCTGAAAAAGGTTCTCTTTGATTGACAACAAATGGGTGGCTTGCAACAACTGTCTTTTAACCACTGGAGCCCAAACAAGCTCCTGGAGAGAGTTTTCTGATAAAACTATAAATGGGTGACCTGTAAGTTGATGCCTACACACTGGCTTCCACTTTGCTGTCTGCCATGGTGGAATTGTTGTAATAGGTAACTTTTTGGATGGTGGTTTTGTGTACTACTGATTGACTGCCTGGCCTCCAAGGAGATATCATCCTAAGCTCAGGATTCCTTCAAAGATTAAACTGGTACTTTGTTCAAGACAAAATTTAACCACAAAGGCGAAAGCCTTCATATCACCTTGCAAGTCTGACAGAGAATGAAGCGGGACGACTTAGCGTCGCTTCCGAAAAAGAAGCTCTCAAATCAATGCGCCGAGGAGTAAAAAGCCTTCTCGGAATGTGAATATTAATCTAGAAAATATCTATCCCACAACTGTAAGTTTGAAAATGTAGACTTCACAAGACACCTAGAGCATATAAAAATACCTATTTCGCCAGACAAAGGTATAAATAGATATGATGAACTATATACCCACCAGACGTGTCTATATTTGAAATGTGACCTGCCCACTAGGGGCGTTAACGTCACGAATAGTCGAATGTGTAGGGGTGGGTTTGATCACTTCACAACAAATTTTATTTCAATATTCTTTACCATTGAACATGAATGGGAAGTCGCCGTGGCGGAGCGGCTAGACGCTCGCCGCGGATCGGAAGGTCGTGGGTTCGCTCCCTGGCGGAGCCGGACTTTTCTCAAAAATGATCTTCGCTCCCAGGTCGACCCAGCGTTGAGTGGGTACCGGGCGCAGTCCCGGGAAGTAGAGGCAGCTGGCGTGATGCTGACCTTATCACCCATCTTGTGCCGATTGGTCTATAACAAATATAGGTCTTTTTTTTTTTTTTTTTTTTTGCCTTTAAAAACGTGTATTCTACCAAATATGAAGCGGTTAAGGAATGAATATACTCACACCTTTACAAGAAATCCGCTTGACACAAAATCAATTTATGATAAGAACAGCGTGAAATGATAAACGTGATGACTGCTATGACCTGACTATAAATTACACACCAAGATTCCTTGGAGAACGAACGAAACACCATCTGGTTTTTATTTTTTACAAGTCAGGAATCAGATCAAAGAAACGAATGATATCCAGAGAATGAAGAAAGAATTTAAGCAGATTCGGTAGCTCCTTCCGTCTCGTCTGTGCCGTTTGATGACTCTGTCTCATTTGAATCTGTTTTTGCCTTCTTCTTTGGGGTTCCGTCTTCAGTATCCCCGTCTTTGTCTTCTGCTGGTCGTTTTTCTGCAGCACTCTCAGGTTCTGTATTTGATTCGGCTGCATCTGAACTGGCTTCATTTGTGGTTTCTTCTTTTGTTTCCTCTGACTTTTCTTCCTTTGCCCTATATGCCCTATACGCCTAAAGGCGTGGATAAGGGTACTTTACTTTATTCATCATGAATGACAGACAGGTCGAGTCAACGAATGTACGAATCACCCCCTACCCAGCCTCTGAGCCATATTTAAAACAGTAATGTTTCTAAGAATGCCATTCCAAAACGTACACAGACCATTGTCGTAATATCAACAGTACGTACTATTATGTTGTTGCCAAGCTCTCTGCTTATAAACTCTTCTATGAAAGTCCCGCTGTGCTGGACAAATATGTCAGCCATACAGAAATAGAGACACGGGTGATTAAGTTCATGGAGTGCGGGCGACTTGTCACCCCTTTAGACTCGGCTACTAGAAGACGTTCTGACGGACTATGGATGTTTCTTTGTTTGGTCGAATTAATCAAGTAACAGAAAGTATTGTGAACGGCACTCATAGAAAGAAGTAGAAAGATAGAAGAACACACTAGACAACATAAAAATCGGAAGCTATAGTTACCGTGCCGGGAATTGAACCTGTCACCTCCAGACGGCGTCTGCGCCTCGCCATGAATACAAGTGCCCTAAGATACATGTTGCAAAGGACCTGCAAAGGGTTGTTAAGGTGTCGATCCTTTTAATCAGGACTTTGGTGTTTCGTCCTGAGTGAGATGAAGGAGTTTTATCATCATCATTATCACGACCACCATCGTCATTATCATCATCGTTATCGTCAGCATCATCCTTCTTCTTCTTCTTCTTCTTCTTCTTCTTCTTCTTCTTCTTCTTCTTCTTCTTCTTCTTCTTCTTCTTCTTCTTCTTCTTCTTCTTCTTCTTCTTCTTCTTCTTCTTCTTCTTCTTCTTCTTCTTCTACTTCTCTTTCTTCTCTGTTTCTTTTTAGCTGGAGCACACAACAGGCTGGCTGCTGCTGCTGCCCCCTTGTGTGGTGAGCTACTTCATAAAAAAGCTGACGTGTGAGGGCTCTGGAGGGCGGCTGGCTGAACGGTTAGAAGGCTGGGCTCTCGAGCGGTAGACTAAGGTTTGAATGCTCTGTAGGGCTGGGGATTTTGTCTGTCAGGGGGGGGGGGGGGGGGGGGGGGGGGGGGGGGGTAAAATAAAAAAAATCCTCACCTGCTCAGTAGTGGCGACAGCACTAGCCATGCCACTCTAAATCCTCAGGCTCGAAGATCCCGCCTGCCTAAGCCACAAATGTGATACAATAAAGGCGGTTTGACGGCTTGGGCAAATGAAGCTCTCTTGGTTAAAATGCATAGCATAATAGATCAGACAGTGAATCCGTTCATTGAAAGACTATTGATATAAGAGATTTTTTTTATGCAAGCTCCAGCAAGAGAAGAGGTCCCAAGGAGGACAGAAAAGGCGCTCTAAGGACACTCTGAAGACTGCTCTGAGTTCTTTTGGCATCAACACAGCGACTTGGGAGGCAGCTGCCCAAGACTTCTCTAGATGGCGTACGTCACTCAAGCATGGTGCATCGGCCAGACTAGAAAGAATCATACTGCTTATCCCACACTTACTGCGGCTTCCATCTGTTGTCCGCACTGGTCAAGACTTTCATGGCTCATATTGGTCTAATCAGCCAACTTGGTACTCATAATCATTGATTATTACTACGGTGGATGAAAGTGGTCTTCATCACTCGTGTTGGACGAACAACATATTGACGGACTAATTCAGCAGGGGCTGAGTAGAGGTTCTGGGAGATATTCAACGCTAAAGGGGGAAACAAAGGCAGACTTTGAATCAAGTGGCAACTGGTACTATTAGCATATCGACTCTTTGTGGGTTACACATAAAGGAGACGGAGCACGTGTGGGAATTTCAGAAGTGCATAGTGTCGATTCGGATGGAATGATTGATTGATTGACTGATTGGTGTATTCATTTATAACTCTGACAATTCTGAAAGAAGGCGAGACAGGAAAAGACGAAGGAAATGACGTTGGACAGTTTAGCTGCGACGGGTTTTAGTTCCGTGCTGCTGGCGTCACCGGGTCGGGCCAACGATGCCTTAACGCAGCAGTTCTCAAACTGGATGCTGAGCCACCCTGGGGTGTCGTGAGCGTATGCCATAGATGCAGGGGCAATAATCAAAAAGTGTCGGCTAAAAATTTGGAAATTAATAAAGAAGGTATGTAGATATTTAACAGTTAAAATTTAAGTAGTCTCCCCTCGCCCCTGCCCAAAAAAGTTTATTTCTTGTTTGAGAACTGCTGCGTTAACACATCGTTAGCCCGACCTGGTGACGTCAGCAGCACATCCCATCAGATGGAGCCGGTAGTGGTTTAGCATTATCTCACAGAGGATAGTCTGTGTCAAAAATGACTGACAGCACACAAAAACAGAAGGTTGCAGATAAGATGCCATTACAGTGATAGTCACAGCAGGTGTTATCTGTCTTTCGGGAAAAAGGAGGAGGGGGGGGGGGGGGCAGAAAAAGGACTGTGATGATGTTGACAATGACTACTATTGTGACAATACGCTCGGTGACTCCAGAATGTCTTTCCTCAACCTACTTTTATTTGTATGTATTTTGAAGCATACAGACAAATAGGGATTTGGATACATCCTTAATCTAAATAAGACTGACCAAGCAGACTTACTGACTGGAGATTTGCACACCATCTGTTGGTGTCAGATATTTTATCTCCTAGCCAGACTTTTAGGAGCAGCTAACTCCGGCTAATTGTGTTTAATTCCCCCTAAGGTTACCTAACTCGACGGCAGGTCCGACGGTCACTATTGACACAGTGAGCGGAAAGTGTTGGCAGAAGAATTGACAAAGTCGGATTTTATTGTGATGACAGGTGAAGTAGACTGGAGGTGTGACTTGTCTTATTTGCTCTGGTCAGATGAATTGACCAGGAGATCCTAGCGTGGGAATTTAAACAAGTGTTGTACAGCCCTGACTGACAGCGAATAAACTTACCCACAGGGAGGAGCTGTGATATCCTTGAATGAGAATGATTTTAGGCGTAATGTAGGAGGAGCTTGATAAAAGTTATAAAGGGGTGAACTCTAGGTCTGGTAAATGAGATCCTGTCCAGCACATGCCATCTGTTGGGCTTAACCTAAGCTTGAGACAGAACTTTTGGCATTGTGGTTTCATTTTTCCAGGTAAGATCGAAATTAGGTTCAAATCTATATTTTGTGATAGAAATCTAACTGTTTTTGCTCAAGTGTGTCTTCATTACTTTGTAGTACTCCTAGGCGGACATTTCTTCATTCTCGTAGGGCACTGTCACATTGCTTTATATCCTATTTGATAGTGTCATCAATGTTTTTCGTGCACATGTGTTTCAATGTTGTAAAACCTAAATGTTGTTGTTGCCATTGAAATTTAATGAACTATCATGTTTTAGAAATCACAAGCGTGAAGATAACTTTGGCAATCTTTTCACGTGTGGTTAATGTGAATCTGTATTACATACAGCTAACACAGTGAAATGTGTTTAACTCTCGGGAGGCTAATGCGGAGATTGATCCCGGAGAGTAAATCCACGAGATTTGTTATTTGATTCGCCCCAGAACTATTGTTAGCATTCTGGGCGCATCGATTGTTCCAAGCATAGATTCCAGAACTGGTTCTGTCTGACTGAGTGTCATTTGAGTCTGT
Organism: Candidula unifasciata; assembly: GCA_905116865.2. Classification (NCBI taxonomy): domain Eukaryota; kingdom Metazoa; phylum Mollusca; class Gastropoda; order Stylommatophora; family Geomitridae; genus Candidula; species Candidula unifasciata. Next base: position 272,515 of record CAJHNH020001044.1, read on the forward strand.
ACGAGAGATGGCACCTGACGTAGAAGACTTGACTATCATTACAGGACGTGTAGAGGAAGGCAGAAGATGTAACAGTTGGAATGTGAGACATAAGCCCTTCCAAATTGGACAGGAGTGAATGTGAGCATGAGGGAGAGATAAAATGTTTTATTTAAATAAACATGCTTGATGTTAGTATAATATACATGCTTAGTGTACATCTATAGCAGATACTACAGATATGCGCTTGTTTCTTTATCACAGTTCCCACATTGGGCAGGGACTAGTAGGCATCCATTATTTGCCGACCGTCGAGTGTAACGACCTGCAGAAAGCAGTGAGGACGACAAACTGGAAAAGATAGGCAGGGTCTCAAGCCGAGAACTGTTCAAAGGTTGTTACTTTCCAATACCTTTATGATTTCATCATCCACATCATTCCAACTCTACTAGCCTAAACAAGTTCATTTTAATTTCGATTTATTCAAATAAATCATGTGTGGTGAGTTTCATGATAGTTGAGTAAATTGTGTACTTAGGTTCAAGTGTCTTTGTGCATATTAGTTTACTTCAGCTAACAAATATTTAAATCACTTGATGGGGGCTTTTAAGTAATGCCAGGAGAGGAGAATAGTCGCAGGGGTTAACTGTGTATCGAGATAATATCACAGTGGGTGTATCCTGATATCTATCTATCCCTTCTCCTACTCCTGTGGATACAAGTACAGCAACTTTCATTTCATGGAACGAGCCACTCGCTGTTTTCTTGGCTATCCAGGACTGTCTAGGATCAACATAGCTTAGATAATAGTCCAGTTTCTCACGTGGGTGGGCATTGTTAAGGTTCAAACCCACACCCTCACTATTTTAGTGTATTTACCCACGTGGGCGCGCGACAACTATAATGATAGTGGTTTTGATTATTGACGATGATGAGGGAAAATAATTTGACGACGACTATAATGATGACGATAATTGGTGATGATGATGATTGATGATGCTGATTATGATATGATTATGACGATTGACGATGAGGATAATGATGATGACTGATGATGATAATGATGATAACTAATGACTGATTATGATGATAGTGATGATAACCATCATAAAGTGTCTTACGTGGGCGATCATCTCGCTTAACAACCTGCAATCTAACAGCGCCTATCAGTTCTTGTGCCAACAGCCCTCTACGCATGAACAAAAGAACGTCCATAATCTTCCTTGCATCTCCTGCAGATGCAGATCAACTTGGCCCCTAAATAGTCACATCCTACGACATGCTTGCTAGGGGCAGTAAATCTTACCCCCTTCCCCCCGCCTCCCCCTCAACTTAGGGCCCCGGAGCCCACACTGGCATGAATCCCTCAAAGATAAATCAGGAACTGGGAGCTGCCGTGGTTGTAGTAGCTAGACATTAGCCTGCAGATCCGAATGTCGTGGTTTCCAATCCGCATGAGGCAGGATTTATTTCAAAAGATGACCTTGGCTTCCAGGTGGACCCAGCCATAAATAGGTTGTACCAGGTAAAGCCCTGGGAAGTAAAGGCGTCCGGAGTGATGTTGACCATATCATACATACAATCTGTACTGCAGTGGATTCCAGGTCACTGTGGCTTGGAAGGCAATGAAATAGCGGACAGATTGGCCAGAAGCGGCAGTGACATGGTACAACCAAATAGCGACTTAACCCACCAAGAGATGAAAACACTAATACAATCTAGTATCCAAGAAAGGTGGCTGGATATACACACTAGATTCTATCCCCAAGACTCACTTCATCGCCTCTCTAGAGAGGGACAGTCTATTATATTCAGACTAAGGACAGGGCACAACAGATTTCGTCAACATATGTTCAAATTTTTCGGTGTAGGAAATACGGAGACGTGTCCCTGCAGCGTGGCACCCGAAAATGCTCAGCATGTGCTCCAACCCTGTCAACTGTATGCTGACAACAAAGACGCAATCTGGCCTGTTCCAGCCACAATGAAGACAAAACTGTATGGTACACGAGAGGATATGGATTGCATGATAGCTTTCATAAAGGCTACCGGCCTCCTGATATAAGTTTTCTGACAGAAGGATCGAAGAAGAAGAAGAAGAAGATACATTGACCTCTATAAAAAGATGAGCCAAGACCAACATGCCCGAGGTGTTACTGGCGTGTAAAGGGAGCTTTCTTTCTCCTTCTGCCTTCCTAGCCCCCAACGGAGCATAGGCCCTCAACCAACTAATGCCAAGTTTTTCTATCCTTCGCTATTACATGGAGCTCTCCCCATGTCTTCCCCATCTTTCTTGCTTCATTCTCCAGCTCTCTTCTCCGTTTTGGGGGGGGGGGGGTGGTGGAGGTGGGGGGGGGGGGGCTTCCTTTATTCCTATACCCCTGTGGGTTCCAATACAAAGACATTCTAGTTATGCAGTTCTCTGGTTTTCTCTATATGTGTCCTATCCAACGCCAGCGTATTTTCCTAACCTCTTGGTCGACTAGAGCTTGCGTTCTACATTAGTTATTCTATCGCACAATTTAATTTTCACTATTCTGCGCAGGCACCAGTTAATAAATATCTGTAATTTATTAGTAATTGTCTTAGTTGTTTTCCATGTTTCTGCCTCATACAAAAGTACTGGTTTAACATTAGAATTAAAAATTGTAGATTTAGTTGCCCCCCCCCCCACCCCCACAAATTCCATAGCGCTATGAAAGCTCCTCTTGCCTTCTGTATTCTTTTTTTAATATCTCTATCAGTTCTCCCATCTTTATCTACATTACTGCCTAAATAGGTGTACGACTCCAAGTCTTGGAGTGGGGTGCCATTAAGAGAAACAACATTACTATTTGTCTGATTTATTCTCATTATCTTTGTCTTTCCTTTATGGATTTTCAGACCAAGCTGCTGTGATCTCGCATTAAGTATATTTAATTTATCTTACATCTGATTCAGTGGTCGGCTCTGTGGCTAAGTCGATGCGAACGCTTAGCTTCGTAATGCCGGGATGCCATGTTCGATCCCAGCTGCGGGCAATGCGCCTTGCTTTGGTTTCGACAGTGGTATCAAGAAAGCTGACCGTCCAGTTGCAATGGCAAACTACTGGATGTAAATTGCCTAGAAAAACCACACAACAGCCAAGGGCTGTTAAGGTTGGTTCTGCAACGTCCTGTAAAGGATACGCAACTAACTTTAACTGATTCAGTGAATGGGACAGAAGAGCAATATCATCTGCGAAGTCCAGATCATCAAGCTGTTTTGTAGGGGTCCACTGAATTAAAGGGACCTTTACTTTGCTTTATATCAGAAAGAGGTCATAAAAGCCCACAAAGAACCGAAACTACATCATATTCAAAGACAACAATTCAAATGGTTTGGCCACTTAGAAAGAATGCGTGTCGACGCTGTACCACGCAAGGCATGCACAAAGAGAGAGGTGCGTACAGCGTATGGAAAGATAACATCAGAGAATCTCCACAGCGAACGACTGTACGAGCTTTTTTACTCCCCCCAAATGGTCCCAAATTGGGCACGCAGGCCTGTCTTGCATATTCGTTGTCTTAACTTTCACTCATCAATTGCATTTTATGGGTAAAACATGTTATGCTCATAGTACAATGTGCCAGTGGTCGAGGCGGACAGAAAGTATAGCGAATATATTTCTCCAACTATTTCAATAGTCGACTTCCCCCCGCAATATATAATATGATCGGTGATTCAACCCTTCACACTAAAAACTCACCACCGGAACTCGAACATTCAAGATGTCACTGCTTCCTTTCATATTCAAAACATCATGACAGCCATGATGAATACAAAAATGGCGGCAAATGTTGGAACGTACTAGAATGAAAAGCGCAATTCTATTGGTTCAAGCAATTAACCACTCAAAAGACATGTTGGTTTCGCCGTTTGTTGTATTATCATATGGTGCATTACCTTTTTGCCAAGTTGCACTTCCTTTAACAAGCCATTAATTTTTCAATGAGAAACAAATATCGATTTGAGCTTGTATTATAAATTCTTTATATATTATAGACAATTACAATTTTGTGTGGGTGGTTTTATTATTCCCAAACAATTTGCGGTAAAAAAAAAAAAAAAATGCTCAGCTGTTGGCGATGTGGTTCCCCTTTTTTTCAATGAACTTGGTTCGGCAGTGCGTCTGTGTCAGGAAGTGGCATCTGCCAAAGGCACGCCTCGCTTTGACAACCGCAGCTGATGCCCCAGCGACTTCAACGGGCTCAAATTAAAAGCGACATTCCCAAGTGGCCTACACATTTGTGGAAATATAGATACTGATTTAACTGGGGGTGAAATGTATGAGTCTGTTAGACTAGGGCGTACACATTTGTGGAAATATAGATACTGATTTAACTGGGGGTGAAATGTATGGGTGTGTTAGACTAGGGCGTACACATTTGTGGAAATATAGATACTGATTTAACTGGGGGTGAAATGTATGAGTCTGTTAGACTAGGGCGTACACATTTGTGGAAATATAGATACTGACTTAACTGGGAGTGAAATGTATGAGTCTGTTAGACTAGGGCGTACACATTTATGGAAATATAGATACTGATTTAACTGGGGGTGAAATGTATGAGTCTGTTAGACTAGGGCGTACACATTTGTGGAAATATAGATACTGATTTAACTGGGAGTGAAATGTATGAGTCTGTTAGACTAGGGCGTACACATTTGTGGAAATATAGATACTGATTTAACTGGGAGTGAAATGTATGAGTCTGTTAGACTAGGGCATACAGATTTGTGGAAATATAGATACTGACTTAACTGGAGAGTGAAATGTATGAGTCTGTTAGACTAGAGTCAGGCTTTTTTGTTTTCCTTCCCCTTGCTGCAATGTTGTCAACACTGGACAATTCAACTTATGTTGCAGGAGCCAATCATTAAGGGAGAATATGTTGGTTTTTTTTTTTTCCCCGGAATAAATCTTCTTGTTTGCATTCACTGGCTGTAAACTCCAGAAGAAAGTTCCGGTTGTTCGACCGCATCTAGACTTTAGTTTTGTTCCAGAACTCGATCTTAGCTGCACAATAGTTCTACATATCTGTCTTTTTTGTATGCCGATTTAAAATGTATTGCCTTTCGGGCGGATATACTCCAGGTTCAAAAGAAACAGCCCTAATTTGTCGACTTTTACGACATGCTTGTTAGAAAGGCAGTGGGTCTACTCTTGCCTCCCCCCTCCCCCCCCCACCCCTCCCCCACACACACACAATGAAACACCTGAACCCACGAGGATTAAGAGTAAATACATCTTTCTTTCTTTCATATACAGTATCATTTGTTGTTGTTGTTGTTGTTGTTGGTATAATTTAAAAAAAAATTTTTCTGTTTATTTGGTTCTTTTTTTTTTTTTATCGAGTTCCATACAGTCGTAGTTGTTACTTTAGATCTTTCTGTCTTCAGCAGTTCTCGTTGTTATTTAATATTTTCCTATCGCTAACATTTATAGTTGTTATTTTAGATTGTCCTGTCTCCAACATTTTAAAATGTTACTTTAACTCTTTCGATCCCAGTTGTCTTTGTTATTTTGGTTCTTGCTATGCCAGATGTAGTCGTTGCTTGAGCGCTTCTTATCAAAGTTGTAGTTATTTTATATCTTTGTATTGCATAATGGATGAAGTTGAATGTTGAAAGCTTAACAGAAAGTAAACAGTCATTGCTTAGTGCAACAAAGCCTGGCATATGGTACGACATCTAATTTGAGAATGGAGGTGAAGGCAGTCAATGCAGCATTTCATTTGCTTGAGAAACAGCTGCTCACACATGCATTGACTGTAAAGGACTTACAGAGCATGTTGAGAAAGGTGAAGACAGGTATGCTCCGTGCAAAGTGGTTTAAAGTCTGAAGATTGAACAACGGATCAACTTCAGGGCACACGGGTAGTAACGCATAAGTACTCCGTTCTTCTTCTAACTCAAGTCTGAGTCTGAAGAAGCTCAACAGAGAAGCTCAGTAGAGGTTTGACAGAGAGATCGCCAGACTTCTCTATATGCAGTTTGCTTTCTGGCTCTGCTCCATTCCAGTCCTCTGTTAGTCAATGACTGTAGGATGTTGTCTTGCCAGCGGACCCTGGGTCGCCCTGTGGGTCTGGTTCCCTGGTTCTTAGCCTCCCATGCCTGGTGGCGGATTATCTCTAATTCTGCACTCATGTTCAAACCGTCATAACTGTGGGCTGATCCAGTCGAGTTTGTGAGGCCTGGGTTTTAAGATCATGACGTACTGTCTGACTGCGGATTTTGTCCCTTTTTGTCACTTGGACCACCTTTCTCATATACTTCATTTCCGAGGTTTAAATCTGGCATCTGTGAGCCGATGACTATGCCCATGATTGGCACCCTTATGTAGAGTGTTACTTTAGATCTTTATAATTCTATCCCAGCCCCCCTCCCTCCCCCAACCTCACCCCGTGGGTTGCAGGACTCCATTTGGAGAATAAAAACTAGATCTATTGCCCCCCCCCCCAGCAAGCATGTCGTAGGAGGCGACTAATTAGGGGTGTTACTTTAAAGTCAGGGTTCGTCTGCCTGAGAGGCAACAAACTAATAGTCTGCACACAAAAAGATCAAACCTTTGGGGTGGAAAAAAGGCATCGAATTTTTTTGTTTCTATGCAGCGGGCGGCTTTATCCCTCACCCTTTCCCACCCAGGATCCTCTAAAATGTTTGAAACCTATGCTCTAGCTCTTGTTTTACTTCTAATGCAAGTCAAAATAACATTTACACACTAAATCACACACACACACACACACACACACACACACACACACACACACACACACACACAAACACATGCACAAGCATAGATATGCTTCAACTAAGTTAACCAATAGGCCAGAAGTGAATTGGACTAGCCACAGCATTACATTAGCCCAGCCACACACACCCACACGCACTCCCTCACGATAAGACACAGTTAAAAACACGCGCATATCCGCGCGCACAAAAATACATGTATGTTTATATATGTGTGTGTGTGTGTGTGTGTGTGTGTGTGTGTGTGTGTGTGTGTCTGTGTGTGTGTACAAATATATTTACATCACTGCAAATAGTTTCTTGTTTAATCCCTTTCCAATGAGGGCACATCATATTCAGATCGAGACCAACGGAAATGTGTCAGTTTTGACATTAACATACTGGTCTCGTGTCTGCCCCTACAACATATATCGACCACATATAAACTTCTAGCGCATGTACCCTTTCACAGACCCACCTAAAGAAAAAAACCCCGGGTATTTGCCATTTTGCGATCCTGAAGTTTCCTGGCGAGTACTCTGTTACGGCTCCCTTGAGCCAGACACTTACCGCCCTTGATGTCACCAGACTGCCAAGGGAAATGACCCAAAGGCAAGGTCATCAGTTGAACCTGGTCGACTTAATAAGCTACACCAAATATCGGGGGAGAGACAAATGTCTGTCTGCTACATAGACTAAATATATGATAATGTGTCTGCGGCAATCATCAATGTATGGATGTAATCATTAGGTAGTATAGATGATGAACAGTAATCGTCGCTACTTAATACACGAATGCTAGTCTTTTGTACGAATTCTCTCTCTCTCTCTCTCTCTCTCTCTATCTCTCTCTCTCTCTCTCTCTCTCTCTCTCTCTCTCTCTCTCTCTCTGTGTGTGTGTGTGTGTCTGTGTGTGTGTGTCTCTCTCTGACTCTTTATCTCTATTCTCTTTTTCTCTCTTTCTCTTTCCAGCTCTCTAGCTCTCTGATAAATTGCTTTCTTCTTACTTTACTATTCAACTTGTTTTAATCTAATCTCTCCAAATAATCTCTCGATCTAATCTCTCTCTGAGACTGCACAGGATAGAGCACACTGGAGGAACAGACTGAGAGCACACTGGAGGAACAGACGGCGAGCACACTGGAGGAACAGACGGAGAGCACACTGGAGGAACAGACTGAGAGCACACTGGAGGAACAGACGGCGAGCACACTGGAGGAACAGACGGCGAGCACACTGGAGGAACAGACTGCGAGCACACTGGAGGAACAGACGGAGAGCACACTGGAGGAACAGACGGCGAGCACACTGGAGGAACAGACTGCGAGCACACTGTGATACCACCAGGCAAATGAATGAATGCTTTCCTTGATTTCTTTTATCCGGTCCTTTCTCCTGAGCTTTGAGGTTTGAACAACGGATCAACATCATGGCACATGCGTGCACCGATAAGTGCTCCGTTCTACTTCTTACTTAAGTCTGAGTCCGAAGTGGCTCAGCATAATGCACAGGCTCTGTAGCACCGGCGAGGATCCTGAAATATTTTAGGTAGATTTCTAACTTAAAACTGTGCCCGGGCAGCGTCGTTATGCTCTTTTCGATTTTCGACCTGCCAAGGGATTTCTTACGTACGGAACAATGCACACGGGCGTCCGATCTCACTACCCAGAGAATTATTCCAAGTCCGAGTCCACGTGAAACAAATCCCAGCCGTTACCCGTGATTGAACCCGGGACGCTAGGACTCGAGGCGGACACCATACCTCGAGACCACGCAGCCCCCAGGTCTTCTTCCTGAAAAGAGCTACTACACGATAATTAATATATTCCAGAAAGGGTCCGTTTATCACGATCATTATATTCCTAAAGGTGTCTTTTTAAGCACTTGTTAAGACATTTCATTATTATATTCCTAAAAGTGTCAGTTTATCAAGATCATTATTATATTCCTAAAGGTGTCAGTTTATCACGATCATTATTATATTCCTAAAGGTGTCAGTTTATCACGATCATTATTATATTCCTAAAGGTGTCAGTTTATCACGATCATTATTATATTCCTAAAGGTGTCAGTTTATCAAGATCATTATTATATTCCTAAAGGTATCAGTTTATCACGATCATTATTATATTCCTAAAGGTGTCAGTTTATCACGATCATTATTATATTCCTAAACGTGTCAGTTTATCACGATCATTATTATATTCCTAAACGTGTCAGTTTATCAAGATCATTATTATATTCCTAAAGGTGTCAGTTTATCACGATCATTATTATATTCCTAAAGGTGTCAGTTTATCACGATCATTTTTTTATTCCTAAACGTGTCAGTTTATCACGATCATTATATTCCTAAAGGTGTCAGTTTATCACGATTATTATTATATTCCTAAAGGTGTCAATTTATCACGATCATTATTATATTCCTAAAGGTGTCAATTTATCACCATCAATAATATATTCCGAAGAGCGTCGATTTATCACGCCATGTGTTTTCGTAAACTATAAGGACAAATATCGGTTACACACTTGAATAAAATATGCTTAAAAGACAGGAAACAAAAATTAACTTGCGTTTGTCTGTGAGCATGTCGGTCAGTGTGAATGCGAGCTCATATGTGTGTGTGTATGTGGTTGTGTGTGCTCATGTGTGTTTGTGTATGTGTGAAAGACTTCAACCAACGACGAGCAATCATTGATTTCATCTTCAAGGATTGCAGTGTTATATACTCAAAGTTCATAAAATCTGCAGAGACTTGGCGAAGCGTTGGGCTCGACGACATGTGTGTAAATCATTTCTTTTTTGCACGGCGGACAGCTAGTGTGAGCACACTCCGATGTGAAAGCGATAATATAAACGCATCGGTAGAACATCGCTCGAGACAGCAGATAGGGGCCGACTCGTAATTGAAACTGAGTACTGGGAGATCACTCATGGATTACAAGGACAAACTGCGCATACTGGATGTTCAGCCCCAAAACGTGCGTCTCGGCGGCTCGGGGACCCTCCCAGCAGACGGCCATTGCTGTGCCGCTCAAATGCCATGTTTACCCAAATCCTGGCCACATCTGGCCAAAACCGCGGTGCGTTTTACTTCCGTCAACGCATGCGCAGTCCCTTAAGCGACTTGTCCAAATAGCAGATGATTGCTGGGAGATGATGTTCTTCATTTCCCTGGGGAGTTTCGTCTTCGACTTTTGTCCCTAAGAAGGCACTAATGCAGACAATCACTATTTTCCCCGTGCCATATGGAGTCGGGAAATTAATTTCTCCCAGAGCAGACCAAATAATTCTAATGGGAAAATCGATAAAAACGGAAAGTGACGCTGGTCAGCCATGCAGGGACATATTTAGGTACTTTTCTTTTAGTTCACGCCCTCTCGGGGACTCTGAGATTTCGTGGGAGTTCCCGTGAAAGTTTTATATTATGGGGGGGGGGGGGGGGGTAAAGGGTTAGTATTAGTCAGCGTTCATGCCACGCCCTAACACCCATATACTATTAGACCTTCACGGAAACTCCCCCACGAAATTTCGAATTTCGAGAGATGAACTGATTTAAAAGAAAAGAGCCCACAATCACAAATGGCATGGACGATGTTGCTAAAAAGTCCTCATCGGACATTTTTTTAAAAACCTGATAGGACAACTTGTTTATGTAAAAGAAAGAAAATTACAAATCAACAAGCTGAACTTTTAAACCGTGCGTCCTTAAGACTTCTTTACCCTCATATCCACAGCGGCAGATCGTGCCGAAAACATAAAACAAAGAAAAACATGAGAGTTGGGGGGGGGGGGGGGGACTCCTCGCAAATGTTCTAGATAACGACGGACCGCAAGCAGCTATATCCTAGTTTATCAGCATAATAATAATATTGTGCCAAATGACAAGTAAATATAATGATATATTTCAAAACGATATGAAATGTCAAGAAGGGACAAAGTCCGCAATCAGGCGATACGTCAAGATCTTAATACCCAGTCCTTGCAAACCCTAAGATCAGTCACAGTTATGATGGTTTGGACATGTATGCAGAATGGGAGAAAATCGGCCACCAAGGCAGGCATGGGAGGTTAAGAACCAGGGAACCAGACCTCCAGGGCGACCCAGGGTGCGCTGGGAAGACAAGATGACCTAAATGACAGATTACTAGAATGGAACACAGCCGGAACGAAAACTGTTGATAGAGACGTCTGGAAAGCTCTCTGGTAAACCTCTACAACCTAAGGTAGAAGAGCAACGACTAAGTATGTGCATGTGTGTGTATATATATATATATATATGAGCTTCTGTGGTCTAGTGGCTAGACTGAAATGGCGGGGGCATACTGAGAGAATGTCAGACGACAGAGAAGTAATAACTGTATAAACAAGCGAGATGAATGTTCGTAGACCACGAGGCAGACAAAGAAGATGGCGGAGAGATACCGTCCAGACAGACCTACAAATACTTGGTGTCGCCAACTGGAAAGAGAAGGTCAACCAGAGAGATGAGTAGAGGCGGGTGATATCTGCAGCAATGAACCTCAAGGGCTCAGAAGCTGAAGAAGAGGAAGATTACTCTCACACACACATACACACACACACACACACACACACACACACACACATTTACATATCCTTTACAGGACGCTGCAGAACCAACCCCAGCATGTTTGGCTGTTGTTGTTTTCCTAGGCAAGTTTACGTCCAGTAGTTTGTCATTCCTTCTGGGCGGTCGGCTTCTCGATACCACTGTCGAAACCAACGCAAGGCGCGAGGCAAGTTGGGATCGAACCCGGCACTCCGGCATTACACAGCGCGTTCGTAACGCCTAAGCCACAGACGTCGACAATATATATATGTTTACACAGGGTGGAATGGGCCTCATTTTTAAATAGTATATTTTAAAAACTTTGTCTTTTTAAGCACTTGTTAAGACATTTCATATTATTTTTGTAAATATATTGTACTTTTTTTTTTCAATTTAGCTTACAAAACTAATTATTTGAATATAATACAGTGTCCCTCCCTAGAGAGGCGATCCAAAAATTGTGAATCTTAAGGGAAAAAAATGTAATGAAATAATTATAAATAAAGTTGGTGTCATGGAACAAAATATTTACCCTGCAGTAATTCTAAATCCCCCTCGATCTTATTATTCATACATTTTTTTTCTTCTTTTTCATTAGCTGTAAACTCCTGCGAAAAGTTCAGGCTGTTTGTCCACATCTGTACGGTGGTCATGTTCTAAAATTTGAGTTTTGCGTGCACACCCGTTTTATAAATCTGGTTCAATTCTATGCACACAGTTGCTTCCTTTAAGAACATTAGACGAAGGGGTGGGGTGGGGGGATAGTCGAAGAAGAGGAGGGTAAAGAAAAACCTGTAATGACAACCTGAAGAAATGGACAGGACTAGATTATCATACACTTATTCATCAAGCGGAAGACAGAGAAAGATGACGGGTTTTATATGTTACTGTTTCTACTGATAGTCGGTTCTGTGGCTAAAGCGATGCGAACGCTTCGTAATGCCGTATGCTGGGTTCGATCCCAGCTGCGTGCCTTGCGCCTTGCGTAGATTTCGACAGTGGTAACAAAAAAGCCGACCGTCCAGGAAGCAATGGCAAACTACTGGACGTAAATTTGCCTAGAATAACCACACAACAGCCAGGGGCTGTTGGGGTTGGTTCTGCAACGTCCTGTAGAGGATACGCAACTAACCTTCCACTGATAGACCTCCCCGACCATACAGGGTCAAGGTTTATGAAATGTTAGTTGCTATCTAGCAGATTACTCTGATTTTGATTTCTAATTAGTAGACTAATACGACATGCTTGTCACGAGAGCAGTGAATTTGTTTTTCCCTTTCTCCCCTTCCACCAGATAGAGCCCTGGAATCCTCTCAGTAAATTTGTTCTCCCCTTTCTTCCCTTCCAACAGACGGAACACTGGAATCCTCTTAGTAAATTTGTTCTCCCCTTTCTCCCCTTCTACCAGATGGAACACTAGAATCCTCACAATGAATTTGTTCTCCCCTTTCTCCCCTTCCACCAGATGGAGCCCTGGAATCCTCACAGTGAATTTGTTCTCCCCTTTCTCCCCTTCCACCAGATGGAGCCCTGGAATCCTCACAGTGAAATTGTTCTCCCCTTTCTCCCCTTCCACCAGATGGAGCCCTGGAATCCTCACAGTGAATTTGTTCTCCCCTTTCTCCCCTTCCACCAGATGGAGCCCTGGAATCCTCACAGTGAAATTGTTCTCCCCTTTCTCCCCTTCCACCAGATGGAACACTAGAATCCAAACAGTACATTTGTTCTCCCCTTTCACCCCTTCCACCAGATGGAGCCCTGGAATCCTCACAGTGAAATTGTTCTCCCCTTTCTCCCCTTCCACCAGATGGAACACTAGAATCCTCACAGAGACTCAATTATTTGACTCCAAGTCATAAAGCTACATCCTTTTCATGTGATAAGAAGGAGAAAACTGGAGTACATCGTGACAGTGGGAAAGTTGGAGGGGAGCAGAGGCAGCGGGAGACTGAGCGAAAAGATGCTGGCAGTCTGACATCCCGGCATGAAGGATCCTCTGTGTCAGAGTTGATTAAAACTACAGGAGACAGAAGGTTGTGCAAAGTAATGACTACCAACGCCGCACGGCAGAGAACTTTCAGAAGAATAATAAGTAAAGCAAGTTAAGATCCCTTTTCACGCCTTTAGGCACATCGGGCACACGGAAAGAGCGCCCATATTTTACACATTAATCGGTACTAGGTGGGTAATATAGTGGGCATTACGCCGGCCGTCTTTACTTCCCCAGGACATACATCCTGGTACCCATTTTGAGCTGGGTCGCCCTGCGACGCCCCATGATAAAAATCCACACAGCCAACAGTGGGTTCCGATCATGGTTCTTTGGAATTACGAGTCGTACTCGCAACGCCTAAGCCACGGTCGCCGCTTAGAAGAAAACATTGTACTATTGGTGCCCTAAACCCAGTACCGGATCTAGGCTTTGGCTAACTAGGCCACCGTTCGGCTCCTGATGGTACCGAGGCCGGAGAAGAAAAAAACAATAGCTTCGGTTCCTAGGTCGACCCACCTTTAAAAGGGTACCAGGTAGCGTCCTGGGAAGTAAAGGCAGCCTGTGGGATGCTGACAACATCACCCACCAAATACTAATTGGTCTATAAAATTTAGGTCTAGCTCTAACAATATATGATCAGCACCCTTTGGTCTTTATAAAACTAAATAGCTTAGGTCTAGCTCTAGATCTAGCCCTATACGCCCAGTACCCCTAAAGGCGTGGGAAAGGGGTCCTTTACTTACTTTTACTTTACAGATTAGGGCCTCATAATCTACAGGGGCTAAAAAATTATTTTATTTTCCACGAATGCGATTTTCTTTTACATGTTTTTATTTTTTTTTTTTCAATTTCCCCAGAAATTGTGTAATTAAAATTATAGTAGTCTGCATTTATTATCTCAAGATTGACTTTTTCTCACTTGTTGTAACTTTTTTAAACTGAATCAAATACTCATTACGCGTCAACTTATGCCTTTCATTAACTTTTACACTTGAAAGTTTTCTCAGACAAACTGTTGTAATATAAAACCGTCCTCTGGAACTTGTCTGGTTTTCTCCTTAAGATTTACATTAGTGGTTCTGTCGTAGCATTGTTTTTTCCTCTGTTCTGCACAGGCCCCAGTTAATGAATGTTTGTAGTTTTATTAGTTTTTGCCTTAGTTGTTCGCTGTGTTTCCTGTCACACAACAGAACTGATTTGACATTGAAGCTTTGTGAGAGACTAATTAAGTGCCAGTTGATCAAGAGGTGAAGAAAAGACGCTGGCATTGGATAGAATACATGTTGAAAAAACATGATGAACAATATAACTAGTATGTCTTTGCACTGGAAGCCACAGGGGCATTGAAATAAATAGAAGACCCAAAAATACACGCGAAAGGGAGCTGGAGAGCGAAGTGAAAAAGATGGGAGGACAAGGGGAGAACTGCAAGCAATAGCGAAGATTAGAACTACATAGCATGAGTTGGTTGATGGGCTATGCTCCACTTGGGGATAGAAGGCAGCGGAAGAGTTTAAACGGTAGGGGCCTTGGGGATTTCTATACCTTACGGCCTCATCGAATCTAAGTGCGGCCCTTCCTACACCATATACTTCGGGTCAATAAGGTGGATATTGAGGCCTACTGTCTTTAGTCGTGGCATGTGTTTGCTTCTGACAATAGTTAATTGTGGCATATTCCTCATATGTAGACTGAAAGGATATAATATCGTCGCCCAGCTGCTGAGCACAGTATGTAGCATTACGTTGTCAGATGTGTGAATCGGCCTGGAAGTCAACGATTTTTTGTGGGGGAGTGGGGGGGGGGGGGGAGAGATTTACCAAAAACTTGAACATTAACCAAAGACGTGGACATAAACCAAAGACTTGAACATTAACGCAAGACTTGATCAATAGCCAAATTCTTGAATAGTAACCAAAGACTTTAACACTAACCAAAGGTTTAGACATTCACCAAAAACTATTACATTACCCAGCGACATCAAAATTAACTAACGACTTGGACATTAACCAGAGACTTGAACATTAACCAGAGACTTGGTGGGCATTAACCAAAGACTTGGTGGACATTAACCAGAGACTTGAACATTAACCAAAGACTTGGTGGGCATTAACCAGAGACATGAACATTAACCAAAGACTTAGGGGGCATTAACCAGAGACTTGGTGGGCATTAACAAAAGACTTGGTGGACATTAACCAGAGACTTGGTGGGCATTAAGCAAAGACTTGGTGGGCATTAACCAAAGACTTGGTGGGCATTAACCAGAGACTTGGTGGGCATTAACCAGAGACTTGAACATTAACCAAAGACTTGGTGGGCATTAACCAAAGACTTGGTGGGCATTAACCAGAGATTTGGTGGGCATTAACCAAAGACTTGGTGGACATTAACCAAAGACTTGGTGGACATTAACCAAAGACTTGGTGGGCATTAACCAGAGACTTGGTGGACATTAACCAAAGACTTGGTGGGCATTAACCAGAGACTTGAACATTAACCAGAGACTTGGTGGACATTAACCAGAGACTTGGTGGGCAATAACCAGAGACTTGAACATTAACCAGAGACTTGAACATTAACCAGAGACTTGGTGGGCATTAACCAGAGACTTGAACATTAACCAAAGACTTGGTGGGCATTAACCAAAGACTTGGTGGGCATTAACCAGAGACTTGGTGGGCATTAACCAGAGACTTGGTGGGCATTAACCAAAGACTTGGTGGGCATTTCCCAAAGACTTGGTGGGCGTTAACCAGAGACTTGGTGGGCATTATCCAGAGACTTGGTGGACATTAACCAGAGACTTGGTGGGCATTAACCAGAGACTTGGTGGACATTAACCAGAGACTTGGTGGACATTAACCAGAGACTTGGTGGACATTAACCAAAGACTTGGTGGACATTAACCAGAGACTTGGTGGACATTAACCAGAGACTTGGTGGACATTAACCAAAGACTTGGTGGGCATTAACCAGAGACTTGGTGGACATTAACCAAAGACTTGGTGGGCATTAACCAGAGACTTGGTGGACATTAACCAAAGACTTGAACATTAACCAAGGACTCGGAGGACATTAACCAAAGATTTGAACCTCAACTAAAGACATGCTGGACATTAGCCAAAAACTTGGGCATTAACCAGAGACTTGGAGGACATTAATAAAAGACAGCGATATTAACCAAAGGTTTAGGCATTAACCAGAAACTTTGTGGATATTAACCAAAGGTTTAGGCATTAACCAGAAACTTTGTGGATATTAACCAAAGGTTTAGGCATTAACCAGAAACTGTGTGGATATTAACCAAAGGTTCAGGCATTAACCAGAAACTTTGTGGATATTAACCACAGGTTTAGGCATTAACCAGAAACTTTGTGGATATTAACCAAAGGTTTAGACATTAACCAGAAACGTTGTGGATTTTAACCAAAGGTTTAGGCATTAACCAGAAACTTTGTGGATATTAACCAAAGGTTTATGCATTAACCAGAAACTTTGTGGATATTAACCAAAGGTTTAGGCATTAACCAGAAACTTTGTGGATGTTAACCAAAGGTTTAGGCATTAACCAGAAACTTTGTGGATATTAACCAACGGTTTAGGCATTAACCAGAAATTTTGTGGATATGAACCAAGGGTTTATGCATTAACCAGAAACTTTGTGGATATTAACCAAAGGTTTAGGTATTAACCAGAAACTTTGTGGATATTAACCAAAGGTTTAGGCATTAACCAGAAACTTTGTGGATATTAATTAAAGTTTGCATTAACCAGAAACTTCGGCGGATATTAAACCAAAGGTTTAGCAATATTTACCCCCACAGACCACCCTTTGTCCCTCCACCTAACACAAGGTTTAGAGGCATTAACCAGAAACTTTGTGGATATTAACCAAAGGTTTAGACATTACCCAGAAACTTTGTGGATATTAACCAAAGACTTGGACATTAATCAAAGACACTGACAGTAACCAAATGCGTGGATATTAATCTAAGACCCCGATAGAAACCAACAAAGTTGTCACAAATCGGCCACAGAAACCAAACTAGCAATATTTACCCCCACATCACCACCCTCTCTCCCTCCACCTACACAAGCATTTGGAAGAGGGAAAAAAAACAAAAAACAAATTTAAGAACACAAAAAAAAACAACCTCATCCTGTATTGAACATCAAGCAGTGCTCGCTCTTTGCTCTGGGTTCACCCCCTTTGCCCGGGACTTGACACAGAAAAGCACCGCGTAACATCAGCGGAAATGATACTTAATTGCAATAAATATTTAAGAAGGTTTTTTTTTTTCTTCGTCTTCTTCTTTTTCTTTTTTTTTTAAATTATTTTGTGGCAGTCTTTCCAAGTTTCCCACAATTCTGGTCCTGTCACTTTCTCTCATCTCCATCCTTGTCTATTGTAGCTGCATCAGCTGTCGTTCTTACGACAACACTTTATTTCATTGCTGTCTGCCCCATCATATTGTCATTTCAATTATTTTATTATTACACCAAAGAATGGCTGTTTTTGTCCTTCCCATGTTTTTTTCATCTTAGGCATTCATCGAAATCTTTGATTGCGTGCCAGAGACTATAAAAGGACATAGCCCTGAATCAAAACTTTGATTCAGCCAATCTGGCCACATGTGCGTCTAATTTTGGTTGCATCAAAAGAAATAATAACCTTGCGATGGCAAATCGCTTTCGGTTAGAAAAAATGAACACAGATCAGAAATTGGCCCTGCCGTGGGAAAGCTGGTTTACAAGCGTCTTCGCCACTCGTGGATCTTCAAAAACTAGTAAATGTGCAATTAAGAACAATAACACGGGCTACCACGGAGAAAACATATAAAGGGAGCTAAGTTTGTTTCGGGATCCAAGAGGGACAACTCTTAAAAACTGACACAGAAGCGACAATGCTGCCATACGCTTTCTGCATTTAAATTTCATGATAGAGACTCGGTAATTACAGTTTTCCAAGTGACGCCACAATATTCGCTATTTGATTTATAATTTGTTTGTATTTGTATGTAAAAAAATGTAAATAAATTCATAAATAAAGAGGTTTGTTATGTTTGTCCCCGTTGCAGAAATTGTTACATAAAATGTTTACTGAATTTTTTTTTTTTTTTAGTTTTAAACATCTCAAACAGGCAAACAAATTAAATTCAATCCCCTTGTGGGATGCAATTTTAAGTTACTTTGAAACCCCACCCTGGCTTTTGCCGGGGGCCCTCAATGTAGCTTGGGCCAAAAGTATGGTTTAACGTCTGAAAGAGGATTCTGGGACCTCTCCGCATGGTGGCACTTTGTGTCACCAGGTGTTTATCGCTTGTGTGAAGTCCTGGTGGGATACAATTTAATATCTACCCACGGACACACATGTATTCTACGAATATATAATGTATTCACTTTTGTGATTTCACCATTAAAATAAAAATACAAAAGGCAGCCGGAGCTTCTAAAGCACCATGAAATTTGTGGAGGTCAAAACAAACATTAAAAATAACACTAAACTTAAGATTTTTAATTCTAATGTCAAATCAATTCTGTTGTATGGAGCGGAAGAACTACATTCATTAATTGGTGCCTGCGCAGAATAGAGGGAATTAATTGGTATGATAAAATCACCAATCTAGAGCTTTGGGAGAAAACTAAACAAGATCCAATGGTTCAAGAGGTGAAGAAAAGACGCTGGCGGTGGATAGGACACAGGTTGAGAAAACCTGACAAAATACAACTAGAATCTCTTTGAACTGGAACTGAAAGAGGCATAGAAAAAAAGGAAGACAAAAAACACACACACTTGGAGAAAATAGCTAGAGAGTGAAGTTAAAAATATGGGAAGAGCTGCATGCGATAGCTACGGATAGAACAACCTGGCATGAGTTGGTTGAGAGCCTGTGCTCCACTGGGGGTCAGAAAGGCAGAGAAAAGATAAACTTTTGTACAGACCAAATTTTAAAAAAAATGATCAAAAAAGAGGAGAAAGAAAAACAAAACTTCCAAGCTCTTTCAACAAGACCTCGGAGACAAATCTCCACATAAATTAAAGTATCACATAACAGCCGGTCCTTAGCCTGTTATTTAATGTATGGTTTACAACAAAATAGTTTATAATTTAACTAAAGAAAAAAATGTTAATATAACACATTACAAGTATTAATTCGTTCAATGTCAAACTTTCTTTGCATTCCACTCAGCACCCCCAGAACTGATTCAAGAACCGACATCACCACACTCCCATAAGCGCTCCGTCCACATCTTCAGCAGCCAGCACAGAGTTCTAATACCAATGATGCCAGTCTGATTATACGTCCGTCTTGCCTTTCCTCTGAGCGTCGAATTTCGGCCAGATCGCCTTGTCACTTTCCGCTGCATCACTCTCACAAGACTGTGGGGATCCATTTGCTCCTCCGAATTGTACACGTTCTACCACAAAGCCCTTATCAGTCTGCCCTATCATGCATAAAAATTTAACCAATTCGTGCAGAGCCAGCCGGTCCGTCGGTCTGTTCCTTTCCCAACACACCCGCATCCTGGAGAAAAGATCCAGACGATGCTTCTCAACCATGACCTCAGAAGCGAACCTTGCCTTTCTGCAGGAAGTATGTCTATCCCCTCCCTTCCTAGCGTGCCCTCCGAGTCAGCCACAATCACCATGTGTGTCTGTGTGTGACATTTTCTCTAACCAGCGGAAAGCTGCAGTGATCGCCTCCACCTCCATTCTCTAGCTGGATGCTGTAGTATCACACGCCAGTCTCCCCCTTCCAGTTAACCCATGTTGGGAACCACTCGTATAGACTATAGTTGTGAATTAGGGGTATTTGTTTCACAAATTAGTTCAGTGTGGCAAATGTCTACGATATGATTATCACAAACAAATAGTTATTGTTTTTCATCCTTATCACTTTAAAGGTACCGGGTAGTAAGCATCCTTTGGATATTTTCCCCAGGTCATGCCTGTGTTTTAAGAAAAGAGTACGCGGATAGACCTGCTATTTCTGCACCACTTGGTGATGAACTATTATATGACAAGCTGGATGCTGTGAGGGCCCTTTGGGAGCGAGTGAACAGTGCCGAGGCACATATAGATCTTTAGAGTCTGAGGAGGATGACGCTGCGAGGAGTTACAATTGAATCTGGCCGACGCTCGAAATTCAGGGAAAAGGCGAGGACGGTTGTACATTCAGACGGTTACTGGAACCATCGGAATTTTAACTATTCGCTTGCAGCTGAAGTTGGAGACGGAGCGCTTATGGGGTTGTCCCGAGTGCTGTGATGTTTATTTTTAATTCAACTTTCAACATTCAATATTGATTTCTCTTCATTCACTTTCTATTCCTCAACATGCTGTTTATATCTTCTTCTGTGTCGTCAGCTTCGTCTGTCCTTATCTTCCTCGTCGTCTTCGCCTACAACACGCAGGGAAACTTAACTTCCCAGGACTTTACCTGGTACTCATTTAAGGCTGCCGAGTCGAAGTGGCGTTGGCGACTATACGCCCGCCTGCGGATCGGAAGATCATGGGTTCGCGACCTGACGGAGCAGGAATTTTTTTTTTTTTCAAAAATAACCTTGACTCCTAGGTCGATCCAGCACTGAGTTGGCACCAGGTGCAGTCCTGGAAAATAAAGGCGGCCAGCGTGACCACATCACCCACCAAGTGAAGATTGGTCTAATTTTAAAAAAAATAGAGGTTTAGTCCTACAGTTTTAATACGTCTAAGGGCGTGGAAAAGGCACCTTCACTTTACATTTAAGGCTGAGTCCACCTGGCCGCCAAGGTCATTTAAAAAAATATCAAGTTCTGCTCCGTCAAGACCTGAACCGATGAGCTTCAGATACGTGGCTACACAACGACCGCTTGCTCGTATCCGTTGTATTTCTTTAACTTTGCTATCTGGGGCAGGTGGTGCCTGGGCATTCTCGTCAGATGGTCGAATCGTTTTATATTGTTGCTCTCTAATAAATTGTGTGAACTGTTTCATTATTCTTCTTTTCCTAATTTTTCTATTTCTTATGTTGTCTCTTTCTGTACCTCCATTAGCGCTTCCAAAACACCTCATCTCTGTTGTTATGATTATGAGTGCATAAGTAAATTCTTCCTCTTCTTTTTCTTCTTCTTCTTCTTCTTCTTCTTCTTCTTCTTCTTCTTCTTCTTCTTCTTCTTCTTCTTCTTCTTCTTCTTCTTCTTCTTCTTCTTCTTCTTCTTCTTCTTCTTCTTCTTCTTCTTCTTCTTCATCATCTTCTTCTTCTTCCTCTTCTTCTTCTTCTTAGTTTTCACGGGCTGCAACTCAGACAGAAAGTTCTGGTTGTTCGTCCACGTCTGGCCCTTAGTCTTGTTTCAGAACTTTAGTTTTACACATCCATTTTACTGATATAGCTTACTTGCTTGCAGACTTTTGGTTCCTCGTCTGTCATACGTATGCACTTCGCCTTCTAATGGGAAAAACACACACCTAATTAGTCGCCTTTTACGACATGCTTCTCATGGAGCCATGGGTCTTTTTTTACGCCCAATATGGAAGCCAATGAGCCCACACGGGGATAAGTATCTTTTATCAGTGCTAATTATTACCGTCTGTTTATTTAATATTATTTTGAAATCTGCATGGCCTAATCAGTCCGTCTGTCCTTTGGTTGTCACCTCAAAAATTGATGGGCATGTGCCAAGAGATCCTGGCGTGTTACATTGAATAATTCAAAATGGCAGGCAGAAATGCAAAGGTCGAGGCTTCAGTTCTGGCAGCTTTTGCTGGCCAGGTCAAAGTGTTGGATGCTCGGGTGAGTAACTCTGGGTACCGTGTTGCAGTACGTGGGGCTAATGTGACTTGTTTAAAGGTTACACAATCCAAGTTTCAGAACCTACCGCAGCCATGTCAGACTAATTCTTTCACATTTAAAAGGTACAAAGGACACCTTTGCACGCCTTCGGGAGTATTGGGAGTATAGGGCTAGAGCTATGTGTGTATAGACCAATCGGCACATGGCAGGTGATGTGGCCCATAGGCCGCCTTTACTTCCCAGGACTTCACCTTGTACCCTCTCAAGGCTGGGTCGACCTGGGGGACAAGGTCACTTTAAAAGAGAGCTCGGTTCCGTTAGGAAACGAACCCAGAACATTCTGATCTACAGGCGAGCGTCTTGCTACTACACCACGACGACTCACTCTTTCAAGTATGTTGGTGGCGTATCCCTTACAGGACGTTGCATAACCAACCCTAACAGCCCCTGGCCGTTGTGTGGTTTTTCTAGGAAAATTTACGTCCAGTAGTTTGCCATTGCTTTTTGGACGGTCGGCTTTCTTGATACCACTGTCGAAACCAACGCAAGACGCATGGTCTGCAGCTGGGATCGAACCCGGCATCCCGGCATTACGAAGCGTTCGCATCGACTTAGCCACAGAGACGACTCTTTCAAGTATATTAGGCTGAAATATGGATATCATAATAGATCGGAACATCAAGGAGGATTGGCGAGTAAAAAGCATCTCGTCTCGGAAACCGAAAGATTGTGGCCATATTAAGCGTACGGGTAGGGCAAGGGGGGGGGTGAATGGTGGGAGATAGGGGAGGGTAAAAGCTGAGGTACTAGGGAAAAGTGTCAGGGGCAGACCAGTACGAAGATGGGGGCAAAATATAAGTGAGACCTTGTGCAGGAAAGTGGCACAAGTCGAAAGAGGGGCGACGACCAGGTGTCTTTCGAAGTGACGTGGTGAGAGTGACGTTCTGCAAAGGACCTGCTACATGATGATGATAATGTGTTGTGGAAGAAGTGATAGCGTAGGTGCCAACAGGCTTACCTGACGGCTCGGTAATCACAGATTCAAACCCCTATCTAATCATTATATATAATAATCGCTGCTGGCACATAGGGCATTCACTAATGATCTCCATCACTACTCCATGTGCGTTCCAGTGTGCCATTGTGTGTGTGGGGGGGGGGGGGGGGAACAAGAAAAGGCCCACTGCCTGCTTAACAAGCATGTCGTAAGAGTTAACTAATTAGAAGCTTCCTTCAAAGTCGGAGTATATCTGCCTCACAGGCATGGAACCTATAGTATGCATGCAAATGAGTCACAACCTGTTGTAGGCAACACTCAGTTTCTGGATATGACTGAAGTCCAGAAGTGGACGAACAACCAGAACTTTCCGCCAGAGTTTAAAGTCGGTGAATGCGAAAAGAAAAAAAGACGAAAAAGAAGACTTCCATTACTACCGGCCTGCTACATTTCTGCCTATGATACCCCACGTCATTGTGCATACTTTCATTTTTGCCTATGATATCCCACGTCATCGTGCATACTTTAATTTCTGCCTATGATATCCCAAGTCATTGTGCATACTTTCATTTCTGCCTATGATATCCCACGTCATTGTGCATACTTTCATTTTTGCCTATGATATCCCACGTCATTGTGAATACTTTCATTTTTGCCTATGATATCCCACGTCATTGTGCATACTTTCATTTCTGTCTATGATATCCCACGTCATTGTGCATACTTTTATTTCTGCCTATGATATCCCACGTCATTGTGCATACTTTCATTTCTGCCTATGATATCCCACGTCATTGTGCATACTTTCATTTCTGCCTATGATATCCCACGTCATTCTGCCTACTTTCATTTCTGCCTATGATATCCCACGTATTTCTGCCTACTTTCATTTCTGCCTATGATATCCCATGTCATTCTGGCTACTTTCATTTCTGGCTATGATATCCCACGTCATTCTGCTTATTTTCATTTCTGCCTATGATATCCCACGTCATTTTGCATACTTTCATTTCTGCCTTTTATATCCCATGTCATTCTGGCTACTTTCATTTCTGCCTATGATTTCCCATGTCATTCTGCATACTTTCATTTCTGCCTATGATTTCCCATGTCATTCTGCCTACTTTCATTTCTGCCTATGATTTCCCATGTCATTCTGCCTACTTTCATTTCTGCCTATGATTTCCCATGTCATTCTATATACTTTCATTCCCATGTCGTCAGTCCTTCACCAGTTTTCCTTACGTCGGCCACGTCTCCTTTATCTTCTTCTGCCGTCCAACAGAAAGTTGCTGGCCTAAAGTGTCACCGAGCGTTCTGCAAACATGCCCAAGCCATCTCAATCTTCTTTCTTTCCTGAAGTTTGCAAGTCTTCTTCTTCTTTTTTCTTCTTTTTCTTCTTCTTCTTCTTCTTCTTCTTCTTCTTCTTCTTCTTCTTCTTCTCTTCTTCTTCTTCTTCTTCTTCTTCTTCTTCTTCTTCTTCTTCTTCTTCTTCTTCTTCTTCTTCTTCTTCTTCTTCTTCTTCTTCTTCTTCTAATTTCAATTATAAATCGACGAGTTATAATTAGCACAAGTAGGACGCGTGTGGACAAACAAAATACTCATTTATTTCGAAAAGTTTCTTGTTTGAGTAATTCTTGCTGCCAGTGGTCCTGTGGATTTGGGTGTTGTGAGACTTCGCCTAGTGTCGTAGAGACAGCCACCGCGGTGTAGCGGCTAAGCCAGGGCTATTTAAGCTTAGCTTACTCCGAGGTCAACATTTCACAAATGGGGATCGTCACGGGCACAGAAATATCATTATTTCAAAACAACTGACATGTGATCTACGGGCTACTTATTAGGTCTCCGCAAGTCACACATGGCCCGAGGAACGCAAGTTGTATAGCCTTGGGCTCAACTCTCGCATGATGATCAGAAGGTCTAGGGTTCGGGTCCTGGCGGAGCAGAAGCTTCTTCAAAAATGGCCTTGGCTCCCAGGGTCAACCCAGTCCTAGTGAGTATCAGGCGAAGTCATGCGAAGTAAAAGCGGCCAGTTTAAAGTTGACAACATCACATACCGAGTGCCAAGTGGTCTGTAATATAAGGTCGAGTCCGATACGTATAAGGGCGTGGAAAAGGGTCCTATTTTAGTCTCCTAGATGTAGAAAGCTGGTGTTTTTGTGACATGTTAAGGGAAAGTATTTACTCACGAAATTGGCAACAAATGGCAAGGCTGATGGAAAGTGAGCAACAGGAAGGCAGATGGATAAAAGAACACTACCTGATTCATGATTCTGGTGATCTTGTGAGATAGCGAAAGATGACAGTCTACTTTTACCAGCACAGCAAATGATGATGATGACTGCCACCAGATGGACCCAGGCTAAAAAGAAAGGCCGCTAGAATTTCTGCGGGGATAAAAAGTGGCTGTGCAATTTTGCCCTCATCACATATACAGTTATGTTTGCTCTATAATTACAACTAGCATCATATTATATGCTATTTATCACAATCGACGTCTCTGCACATTGATCACCCCCATGCGTACACAGTCGTCCGTTCCAACTGTCACTCCAAGGTACCTCTACTGATTGTTCCAATGAGGAGAGGAATCGGTTATAGTATCTCCTGTCTTAACATCAAAGGCTGCAGAGAAGTGCTTCATCAAGCTCAACTCCTCGGTCACGCAGTCGTGTTAGCCTCAGAGATTCGCCATTATCTGATGATATCAGCTATGTCCCCGCTTCTTGCCGTCTGCGTTAGTTCATTACTCGGCAGCTAATCAGCTCTTTCCTTACAATTTACTCCCGCGTGCCCAGGATCATGAATATGGACTGCTAACTGCTACCTCCGAATGCTTTCTACCCATTCGAAGCGTAGACTATCTGTAACGATTTTCTGAAGCATGCTCATAGAGTCTGAAACGATTACCGCATGTGTGGTAGCTTGTTCTGCTACCCCTGCGAGTGCTCTGGCAGTGCTCCTTGGTCATGCTTGACTTAGTTTGTCTTCTTCTTCTTTTTCTTCTTCTTCTTCACTTTCGTATGCTCAGCTCAGACCATCAAGTAGATTTCCTCTATAAACTCGCATGTCAGCAGCAGTTCCGTCATGGTTCTCCATAGCTTGATCTGCAAACTTTGCTCTTGAACAAAGCAGAGATAAAACCAAACAAATAAAAGCATACATATAGTAAGGATAGACCCCCACCCCCCACGACCCCCCTTCCCCCACCCCCACCCCCAAGATCAGTCAGACAAGCCCGTCAGTTCCTTAAGATGACAAGTTGATTCTTCTGATCTTCCTTATAACATAACCACCTTTCTGTCTGTCTGCTTGTTTGTCTGCTGACCTGTCTTTTTGAATTTGAATGTAGAGTGAGCAGGTCTGCAAAATGTGCTCAGGTGTATGTGTTCCTTGTTCTGCTGTCTGTGCTAGTAATCTGGAAGCAGCAGTTATCTCCTTTATCATGCTTGACGTAGTTTGTCTGGTAAGCGCCGCTATCCTCTTTTATATGCCCAGTTCAACTCATAGCTAGGATTCACGCCATGCTTTATCATATTAGGATGCTGCGAGGTCAGCATCTGTGGCTTAGGCGTTTCTAACGCGCGTTGTAATGCTGGGGTGCCGGGTTCGATTCCAGCTGCGGCCTTGCGCTGGTTTCGACAGTTGCATCGAGAAGCCGATCGTCCAGAAAGCAATGACAAACTGGACGTACATTTTCCTAGAAAAACCACAACAGCCAAAAAATGCTGGTGGTTGGTTTTGCAACGTTCTGTAAAGGATACGCGATTAACTTTGAAGAGAGGGGGAAGGGGGCGGCTGCGTGGTCTCGAGGCATGGTGTCCGCCTCGAGTGCTAGAGGTTCTGGTTCAATCCCCGGTAAAAGCGGGGATTTCTTCACGTGGACTTGGACTTCTAGTAATTTCCCCCTGGTCTCTGGGTAGTGGGATTGGACGCCCGTGTGCATTGTTGCGCACGTACAAAAATCCCTTGGCAGTTGGAAATCGAAAAGAGTAGTCTAACGGCGCTGCCCGGGCAAAATTTGGAGTTAACAATCCACCCGAAAGTATTTCAGGATCCTCGCCGGTGCTACAGAGCCTGTGCACTGTGCTGAGCTTTTTCGGACTCAGACTTGAGTTAGAAAAAGAACGGAGCACTTATGGGTTACTACCCGTGTGCCATGATGTTGATCCGTTGTTCAAACCTTAAACCTCATTTATGACACTGTCAGACAAGCCCGTCAGTTCCTTAAGATGACAAGTTGATCCTTCTGCTCTTCCTTATAACATAGTCACCTTTCTGTCTGTCTGCTTGCTTGTCTACTTGCTTGTCTGCTGACTTGTTTTTCTGTCTGCCTTACTGTCTGTTTGTCTTTTGAACTGCTCTCTGTTTGTCCTATTTTTTTTTGGCCTGTCACTTTAATATTTTTGTATTTAACATCTGGTGTTATATATGCCTTGCCATATGTCTAAATTTGAATCTCTGTCATTTTACCTCTCTTTATGATGAATATGTCTGTCTGAATTGCCTCTCTTTTTATCTGCCTATCTTTTGTAATCTTCTTTTTAACTGCCTGACTGTTTTTGATTCATCTCTTCAATCAATCTACGTGCATCAAAAAATGTTAAAAATGATTTACACCTCTCCAAACTGATTTTTTTTAGTCAGAGCATTCATAATCTGAATCTACTCTCGTCTGTCTGTATGTTTTATCTGACAGCTGGCTTTTTTTTGGGTGGAGAGGGGGGGGGGCGGGGGGGGGGGGGGGCGGGGGGGGGGGTCTATCTTTACTATCTGTATGCTTTTATTTGTTTGATTTTATCTCTGCTTTGTTTAAATCTCTTGCTTGTTGTATATCTGTCTTGTTATAAATCTGTCTTGATATCTCTGTCTTGTTATAAATATGTCTTGGTATCTCTCTGTCTTGTTATAAATATGTCTTGGTATCTCTCTGTCTTGTTATAAATCTGTCTTGATATCTCTGTCTTGTTATAAATATGTCTTGGTATATCTCTCTGTCTTGTTATACGTCTCTCTTTATATCTCTCTGTCTTGTTATATATCTGTCTTTTTTATATATATATGTCCGTCCGTTCGACCGTCTACCCGTCTGTCTGTCTGTCTGTCTGTCTGTCTGTCTGTCTGTCTGTCTGTCTGTCTGTCTGTCTGTCTGTCTGTCTGTCTGTCTGTCTGTCTGTCTGTCTGTCTGTCTGTCTGTCTGTCTGTCTGTCTGTCTGTCTGTCTGTCTGTCTGCCTGCCTGTTTGCCTGCATGCCTAACTGCCTCTCCCTTTATCCATCTTTTTTATCTTGTTTGCATCTGCCTGTCTGTCATTGATTTTCTTTTTTATCTTTTCCCTGTACATCACATAGCTGTAAAGCTATGATTTATTCCCGCTCCAAAATGTCTTAAACCGCAGCATCATCATCATCTCAATCTACTCCCTTCGAAAATTCATTAACCGGATAAGGGATAATCCCCAAATTACTGCGCTTTCCCCTCCCGCTTGCTCACGGGGAAGACCAGTCTAAACAAAGGTTTCTATGCCCACGCTCGAATTCAGGAAAACCATAATTTATGAACAGAAGAAATGGCCCATAATTTGCCTGGCGGAGACAATGCGAGCCATATTTGGCTACGGACATCTGAAACTGGAGTGTCCTATGGTTAGGGCGTATTTGTTACAAAAAGGGTTAGAACCGTCTGGGCGAGGATATGGCAGAAGGTCGGAGGGGTGTGTATGAGTATATGATAGACACATCCAAAAGATTTTTTTTTTTTTTTTACTTAGTGTTCAGGGGCTATAAATCTCCGACGAAAAGTTCAGGAGGTTTGTCCATTTCTGGACTTCCGTCTTGTTCCAGAACGTGACTTTTGCATGCATATACGTTTGACAAATGTGGTTTACTTTATGCAGATTGTTTGGTTCCTTGCCTCTCACGCAGAGGCACTCCGATTTTAACAGAAAAACCGCTAATTAGTTACCTTTTACGACACGCTTGTTGTGGGGGGGGGGAGGGTGGCAGCGAGTAGATTTTCACACCCCGCCCTTTCCCCCTAGGGGCCTTAAAACGACACATGGCGACTCAGAATCCAGTAGCGATTTAAAGTCGATGGCCCTGGGAGGCAAGCTTTTCTTTATGGCGTTGATAGATTGTAATCGCTCGCTGAAAGTTCTGGTTGTTCGTCCACCTCTGGACTGTAGTCCTGTTTTTAAAAAAATCCGACTCGATACAGATTTGAACCCACGACCAGGGAGTCGCCAGGCGAGCCTCTAACCAGTGCGTGACTGAGGCTCCAATGCCTCGTACTGCCATGAAAAAATATTAACCCAACATACAAGAAAGAAGACCTGGAAGTACACAGTCGTATAGTTCATTAAAAAACTTGGTTCAAACTTCTCCAAAAATACTGGCCAACTTCTAGATATGCCAGCAGAACATAAATAATTCTACAATTCAGAAAAATTTGTAAAGAGCCAAAAAGAATATCCCAAACCTAAATTGTTGGTAGAATAAGGAACCTATTTGTGGTTTTTGCATCCTAGCTGGCAATGTTGTGAATGACTGACTGACTGACTTTCTACCCCACCAGGACATCACACAAGCGATAAACACCCGATGACACAAAATGCCACCATGTGGATGAGGATCGCCGTGGAGAGGTCCCAGAAACCGCGTTCAGACAATTGGCCATATTTATGGACTGCCTATATTGCGGCCCCTGGCACAAGGCAGTGTGGGGCTTCAAATAACAAACAATTTCGTCCTAAAAAGGACGAAACTTGGATTAGACACCTCAACTAGGATTCTAAGACCAGTAGTTTTATATGGCTGTGAAACTTGGAGCACAACTTAAGGAGAAAAAGGCTTTTTTCAGGTTTTGAAAACAGTCTTACGACGAATCTTTGGACCTATCAAAGATGTAAAGGGCGGGGTAATGGAGAGTGAGAAGCAACAACGAAATTCCTAGTCTGTTTAAATCACCACTGATCACTGACGTCATATGATCTAATAGACTAATAAACGGTTGGGGCATATTGTGAGAATGTTAGATGACAGAGAAGTAAAAACTGTATACACCAGGGAGATGAATGGTCGTAGACCACGAGGCAGACCAAGAAGATGATGGAGAGATAATGTCCAGACAGACCTGCAAACACTAAGGTGTTAACAACTAGAAAGAGAAGGCCAATAGATAAATTAATGGAGGCGGGTGATATCTGCAGCAATGGACCTTAACAGCTGGAAATACTGAAGAAGAAGAGGAAAAATTCCTGGCAAGAACTTCCAATGTTAGATGGTATGGAAGAGTAAATGTCTCTTATGTAATAAAACATCCCCATCAAAGATTATCACTCTCATTGAAACATCAGAAAACAAGTACTGAAATGTTACATCGAGCCTGTTCTGCTGTATGGCAGTGAATTTTGTAATGTGGGCAAACAAATAAAGATGAGTCTGAAGGTAGTTGAGATGTGGCTCATGAGAAGAATGTTGCGAATACCTTGGACTGCCAAAATAACTAACGATGATTGCCTGGAAAAGGCTAATGAAAGTATAACATTGTATACAACAATAAGAAGAAGACAAACAAAGTTCTTTGGTCATGTGATGAGAAAAGAAGCACTGGAAAAATGCTGGTGGATGGCTCAAGACAGTGGCATGGAGGAAAGAAGAAACATCCGTGGAATTGATCCAGAACTCCAAAGACCGAGATATTTGGGAATGCATGTACGCCTACGTCAGCTGGAAAGGCGATGGTGATGATCAGGACAGAATGAGGAGAATGCCCTGGTACCAGCTGCAACAGAGAGTCACGATGAAGAAAGAAAAGGAACAAAGAGTAAGAGGCCGACCTCGCCAAAAATGGAAAGACAGCATCAAGAAATCTCTTGTGACACTTTAAAACATCCCTGTGTAGTTTCAAGGGTCCCATTGTGGTGGAAAACAAGAATATACCCACTGCGTTCCCAAAAGCATGTCGTAAGAGTCGACTAACTGGGAGCTTCCTTCAAAGTGCATCTGCCTGAGAGGCAAGGAACCAACAGTGTGCATACAAATTATTCAGATCTGTCAAACGGATGCACACGCAACACTCATGTTCTGAAACAAGACTACAGTCCAAAATGGACGAACAACCAGAAGATTCCGATTATTTTAGGATGAACAAGAACAGACTCACTGCCCAACAAGCATGTCCTAAAAGTCGACTAATTACGGTTGTTTCCTTAGAAGTCCGAGTGCATTTACCTGACAGGCGAGGAATAAATAGTATGTAAACACATAAGCCAACTTTGGGAAACGGACGTGACGGCAAAACTCACCCACCCACCCACCCATCCATCCATCCATCCATCCATCCATCCATCCATCCATCCATCCATCCATCCATCCATCCATCCATCCACCCATCCATCCAGTTATAAAAAACAAAACCCAAAAATAGACCACGTTCAACCTACAGCGAGCAGTATCGGTTATAATTGTGGTCTGGTTTCTTTGTGCCAAATACTTTGGCTAAGAAAAGCAAATGACATGGAATCAAATTAAGGTCCAGAAGTGGACGAAGCAGAGTTTACAGCCGGTGAACGTGAAGAAGATGAAGAACTAAGATAATCCATGATAGAAGGAGACCATCCACAGGTAATGGACGGATTCCGCCATCTTGTCTGAAAAAAAATGTATCTGGGAGTTGTTTAGGGCACAGCAATTCTAACTGAATGCAGTAGTCACGAAAGTGGCACACGTAACCCAGGACCACAAATATAGACGGAGACTGTTAGCAGCCTCGGCTAGCTAGAAGCAGTCTGAAAATGGTCGACCTTTTATTTTTTTGTTTTTTTTTTCAAAAGGGACTTGGACTGAGTGCGAGCGCGGTCTGCTTCGTTCTGACCATTTCCAAGGATCGAGGATTTGTTGTAACTGTCCATACCAAACAACTAGAACTGCCTACTTTCTTACTTACCTATGCACCTACAGGTAGCCGCCACAGTGTAGTTGCTAGCGCAGCCGAAGGCCTACGTCAATCCTGACAAAGGTCGTGTTTTTTCTTCTTTTAAATGATTGTAGCTTCCAGGTCGACTTAACCTTAAACTGGTATCAGGTAATGTCCTGCGACGTAAAGTCGGCTGGTATCTTCTTCTTCTTCAATCTCTCTGTCAGAAAACTTATATCAGGAGGCCGGTAGCCTTTATGAAAGCTATCGTGCAATCCATATCCTCTCGTGTACCATACAGTTTTGTCTTCAGTGTGGTTGGAACAGTCCAGATTGCGTCTCTGTTGTCAGCATACGTTGACAGTGTTGGAGCACATGATACTGTGCCACGCTGCAGGGACACGTCTCCGTGTTTCCCACACCGAAATATTTGAACATATGTTGACGAAATCTGTTGTGCCCTGTACTGGCCACTTCACCCACCGAGTGCCGGTTGGGCTATAAAATATGGTCTTGCTCTATATGCCGCAGCGCAGTCGATAAGAGGCTTGCTTTCAAATCCAGCTGCGACTCGCTGCAGCCCACTGTCGGTGTTCGAAACCGGGCGGCTCCCGGGGTTCACCCAGCCTCTAGGTACTGGGTACGCTCTTCTCTAATTATAAAAATCTGGAGCTGGCCGTGGTAATGGGTACCAGAGGGATACTCTGGGGTACATAGAGGAACGTCGCTGTAGCTACAGAGTTTAGTGCGAACAGCGACACAGGTGGACAGTTCTTATCCGCTGTCCGTACTGGTGGCAGAGCACTTATGGTTTATAACCGTGTGCAATGACGCTGGTTCACATCTCCCAACTTTACCTTTATATGCTAAATACACCTAAAGGCTTGGAACAAAGTTCTTGATTTTTTTGTTTTTTGTTTGTTTTATACATCTACTTCTAACAGGCTACGCTGAACAAAAAGCTCGTATATTTTCAAACAGTAAGCCAACAAACACATTATCCTCAAAAAGAGATACATGATAAGATATGATCACAGACAACACACTGCTATCAATCACACTTCAGAGCTTCCAAACTGATATTACATTTTAACCTCTGATTATAAAAAGTCTGGCCCTCCAGAAAGAACCGTTGATTTCCTCCAGGTCAAAGGGCAGGCAGCAATATGCCTGATTGCCCTGGCTTAGCCAAATTGCCACTCGGGTCGTTATGGTGGATTTGGCTGCGTGTATCTTTAGGTAATCTATACGGCCCACGCGAGCACATCGGCGGAAGTCGAGCTTTAAGGCGTGTGTTCAAATCGAGACTATAATTAGAAGTTAAATGAAATGACTATGGGCTGATGCCCTGTATGGGACAAATGATGTTTGAGATAAGAGGAATCTTTTAAATGTTACCAGTTTACACAGTCGGGATCCAGCAGCTTCTTTTTCTTCTTCTTCTTCTTCTTCTTCTTCTTCTTCTTCTTCTTCTTTTTCTTTTTCTTCTTCTCTTCTTCTTCTTCTTCTTCTTCTCTTTCTTCTTTCTTCTTCTTCTTCTTCTTCTTTCTTCTTCTTCTTCTTCTTCTTCTTCTTCTTCTTCTTCTTCTTCTTCTTCTTCTTCTTCTTCTTCTTCTTCTTCTTCTTTCTTCTTCTTCTTCTTCTTCTTCTTCTTCTTCTTCTTCTTCTTCTTCTTCTTCTTCTTCTTCTTCTTCTTCTTCTTCTTCTTCTTCTTCTTCTTCTTCTTCTTCTTCTTCTCCTCCTCCTCCTCCTCCTCCTTATTCTTCTTTTAATGCCCCTTATCACCAGTGAAACGACACAGTCACTGAAGGAAATCAAGCAAAGTTGTCCAATTCTTTTCCAGTGCTTGCAGCTCAACCCTTGTCCTTCGCACATTTCTCATCTAACATCTTTGGCAAGCATCTGGTGCTTTGCATCTATTCCAGCCTGATTCACACACAACAAGGGGACGGTGTGACAGTTCTTCACTGCTAACCAGACTAACAGACAGACAGACAGACAGACAGACAGTCTGTGAGTGCTACACCAAGAATGATAAAGGGGGGTAATAGAGAGAGACACAGAAAGAAAGAAAGAAAGAAAAGAAAAGACAGACAGACAGACAGACAGACAGACAGACAGACAGACAGACAGACAGACAGACAGACAGACAGACAGACAGACAGACAGACAGACAGACAGACAGACAGACAGACAACAGACAGACAGACAGACAGACAGACAGACAGACAGAAAGAAAGAAAGAAAAAAAGAAAGAAAAGAAAGAAAGAAGAAAGAAAGAGAAAGAAAGAAAGAAAAGAAAGAAAGAAAGAAAAAGAAAGAAAGAAAGAAAGAAAGAAAGAAGAAAGAAAGAAAAAGAAAGAAAGAAAGAAAGAAAGAAAGAAAGAAAAAGAAAGAGAAAGAAAGAAAGAAAAAGACAGAAGAGAAAGAAAAGACAAAGAAAAGAAAAGACAGACAGACAGACAGAAAGACAGAAGAAAGAAAAGAAAGACAGAAGACAGACAGAAAAATAAAGAAAGAAAGAAAGAAAGAAAAAGAAAGAAAGAAAGAAAGAAAGAGAAAGAAAGAAAGAAAGAAAGAAAGAAAGAAAGAAAGAAAGAAAGAAAGAAAGAAAGCTTCGCAAAACAAATAAGAGAGAGAGAGAGAGAGAGAGAGAGAACTAAAGCAATGTAGAAAAATGAGACAGACACATACACACACCCACACACACGCACGGAGACAGAGAGAGACCAGAGAGGGAGTCAAGGAGAGAAGATTCGAGCCTATAAACCTAGCCACTCTAGAGAAATGAACTGGATCGCTCAACTGTTCACAGCTTTGTACATCAGCCCCTCTTGTCTGGTTCAGCGTGTGACAAGTTGCCCTCCACGCCACAGCGTTAAATCTCCCTTGGACATCTAAAGATTTATTGACTACACATCCCTAGCCCGTTTTCGACAGAGCGGCCCTAACAGCAATCCAGCCTCTGGGAGATAAAAGATGTTTGATAAGCTCCACCCCGAAGACTGGTTCCTTTTGCCGGTAAGACCCGCCCATTTGTCACTCAAAACGTGTCTGTAGTCAGTCCTCCTGCTGTGACAGCCGTGCGGCTGCGGTGACTCTGTGACAATTCGGCATTGGCCAAATGAGGGTTTGGTTGTGTCCTAGGGGTTGCGGCTATGGGACGGAGGATGCGGGTTTGCACGTCTTGAAAGCACCGGGTCGTATGAGCTGACGTGGTCGATAAACAGTGCAGGAGGGTAAGCTGTCACAAATGGGCGTGGTGACGACTGCCCGTCCCAGCAGCGGAACATTGCCAGTGTTTTTGCTGTTGACGCCTGACGCGCTGAAGATGTTTTTGTCGTCTGTTGCCATCTTTCACCATCACCACTGCAACAACAACCACCACCACCCACACCACAAGACAGTGGCAGTTTGAACAGGGAATATTTGCCACCAGGCCTGACAACAAATTGTGGCAGACATGTGTCGCGCTATCGGAGCAGTCAGGGAGTAATCAACGACCAGCGTCATTCAGACTGTGAAATATCAAAACTTGCTAAACGAACTGCCAAAGCGTGTTTCCGTCAACTATTGTGGATGTTTTAGTCAGGACTATATAGAGCTGTGTCTCCAGTGACTTTCTGGGCCTTGAAATAAGTCAGACATCAATCATTTGTGTTACGAGGACTAATTCAAGAAGCAATAATTCGAATTAATTCGACGAATCTATTGGTCTTTATAAATCATATACTCAGACTAATTCAGAAAGAGTAAAACATTTTTAATGAATACGAGAATTCAAAGAACAGTTTACATATTTTGGACTACTTCGAAAGAAACTATATGCATGTTTAAGTTTAGGACTAATTCAAAGCGCCCGGCAGTAAAGTCAGCAGACGATTTCCG
This sequence comes from Candidula unifasciata, assembly GCA_905116865.2. Lineage (NCBI taxonomy): Eukaryota > Metazoa > Mollusca > Gastropoda > Stylommatophora > Geomitridae > Candidula > Candidula unifasciata. The sequence goes on from CAJHNH020001044.1 coordinate 308,385, forward strand.
TGTTGCCTAATTGACACAACCGTTCCTGAGAAACATTGTGATATTAATATTATTAATTAGGCTGAACTCTGGTTTTCAAAATAGTTAATCAATCTGGAATTAACCGATTTCATGTTTCTTAATAGCCAATACGATTAATGAACAATTCAAAACAATTCGTTACTAGTTTTATTCAGTTCTTCTTCGCCAGATGCGCACCTTTTTTCCACTGATTGTCATTAAAACTTGGTTCAAACTTCTACAGAAATTCTGGCAAACTTCTAGATATGCCATCACAACTGAAATATTTCGATAATTCCGGGAAATTATAGAAGAGCCAAAAGTAATTTACCAAGTCTACATCGTCGATAGAAGCAAGAAACTATTCATGGTTCTTGCATCCTACCTGGCAATGTTTTGAATATCAGAGATATGAGTGATTAACGAAGGCTAAAATTACTCCCAATTTCACAACCAAGAATGACTTTCCACAGTAAGGTAAGTCTGCTGTCTTTTGTGGCTATATGATTAAGATGTCATGTCGCTTTTATGTATGTCTAGAATTGTTACCGTCAGTAATTTCTGGCGTTATAATTCTAGTTTTCAAGCCTACAACACTCTGTGGGAAACTAGAACTTGTCTAATATAGAGGGTACAGCAGGCTTTACATATGTAGAGGTTTATTTGAATTCTTGAGCTAAAAATCTTGACGTCGACTTGTACGTTAGGTCGACTTTCACGTCAGGGTGACATGTATGCCGCACGTATGTCTTCTTTTTTTTCTTCTTCTTCTTCTTCTTCTTCTTCTTCTTCTTCTTCTTCTTCTTCTTCTTCTTCTTCTTCTTCTTCTTCTTCTTCTTTCTTCTTCTTTCTTCTTCTTCTTCTTCTTCTTCTTCTTCTTCTTTTCTTTCTTCTTCTTCTTCTTCTTCTTCTTCTTCTTCTTCTTCTTCTCTTCTTCTTCTTCTTCTTCTTCTTCTTCTTCTTCTTCTTCTTCTTCTTCTTCTTTTTCTTCTTCCTTCTTCTTCTTCTTCTTCTACTTCTTTTTCTTCTTCTTCTTCTTCTTCTCTTCTTCTTCTTCTTCCTTCTTCTTCTTCTTCTTCTGCTTCTTCTTATTCATCTTCTTCTTCTTCTTCGTCTTCTTCTTCTTCTTCTTCTTCTTCTTCTTCTTCTTCTCTTCTTCTTCTTCTTCTTCTTCTTCTTCTTCTTTCTTCTTCTCTTCTCTTCTTCTTCTTCTTCTTCTTCTTCTTCTTCTTCTTCTCTTTCTTCTTCTTCTTCTTCTTCTTCTTCTTTTTTCTTCTTCTTCTTCTTTTTCTTCTTCTTCTTCTTCTTCTTCTTCTTCTTCTTCTTCTTCTTCTTCTTCTTCTTCTTCTTCTTCTTCTTCTTCTTCTTCTTCTTCTTCTTCTTCTTCTTGATGATGATGCCAAGGATCAATGGTGATTTAAACAGATTATGTATTTAGTTGTTGCTTCTCACTCTCCACCCCGTGTTGTCTGCACCTCTGTTTAGTACATCTTTCTTTGCATGGGTATAATTTCACGCACACGCATATCAAATAGCTGTAAGTAGGAATGACAAATGTAGATAGTAACTTATTCAGCGTTTGTTTTGTTTAGCTGATATGGTTTGTGTTTTTCAAACACCTTGAGACCCCTCTAGCTGTTACTTAACACACTCTGAACCACAATTTTGGCAACTACAAACCTCTTTTAACTGCAGTGAAAAGGCGAACAAAAATGCCATGGATTGGACATATAATAAGATCTACGACCTCTCTAAAAACAATACTACAGGGCCCAGTAGAGGGGAAGAGAAGATGAGGCAGACCAAGAAATAACTGGACACAAAACTTGACTGACTGGAAGTCAACCATGCAACCATGAAGTCCATCGCAACTGACCGCCAAATGTAAGGCAGCTGATCAGACAGTTAACAGAAACTGGTGGCCCAACGTCACGAGTTGTTAAGGGATGATAATGATGATGACGATAATGATGATGATGACGATGATGATGATGACGACAACGATGATGATGACGACGACGATGACGATGATGATGATTATGACGATGCTGATTATGATAATGATGACGACGATGATGACGACGATGATGGTGACTACCATGATGACGACGACGATGATGACGAGGTATGATGAGGGTGACGACTACGATGATGTTGACGACGATGATGACGACGACGATGATGGTGATTATGATGATGATTACGATGATGATGATCATGATGCTGATGATTACGATGATAACGACGACGACGATATTGACGACGACGATGTTGACGACGAAGATGATGATGACTACAATGATAATAACGACGACGATAATTATGATGATGATGACGACAACGATAATGACGATGATGATTATGATGATGACGAATACGATGACGAAGACGACGATGCTGATGATAATGACAATGATGATGATTATGGTGATGATGATGATGACGATAATGATAGTGAACCCAAACTGAAACACCTTCTTTTCCATTAGGTTAATATTTTCCTCTTGTGGGTTTCAGTTACCTCATTTTGAGTTAAAAACTAGATTAGACCCCCTGCATGCCCAACAAGCATGTCGTAAGAGTCGACTTATTGGGGGCTATTTTCGAAGTCAGAGAGTATAACACCTGCCTCACTCACCACCAACACCATCACACCACCCCTAATACATCATCAATATCACTACCACCCACTATCACCACGATCACTACCATTACCACCATCACCAATCACTACCATCCAATATCACTACCACCACCACTATCACTACCACCACCACTATCACTACCATCACCACTATCACTACCATCACCACCACTATCACTACCACCACCACCCCACCACCACTAGCACCATGTAAAGACGTTCTATTTTTAAGTATTTGTGCATACATTCCATATCGTTTGACATATAATTGTACGTACCATTCAACAGACAAGAAATAATTATAATAATAAATAATAATTATTAATAACAATAAAGAGATTTTCTGGAGGCACGCAACAGTACGCACTATTAGCACCGTTGTTCATCATCATGTTACAGACACTTTGTGGTGATTAGTGGCTCCTTTATTTATAGAAACATTTCTAATAATTAAAATGAGTACTTTTACTATTGAGCAATTAAACAGGGTTTGAGTCTCTCGAGCCGCCTAGTCAAGAAAATTATAAAGAAGCAGAGGCCACCACACTCTTCTCTCCTCCACCCCCCCCCCCCCCCCTTTCCACCCCTAACCCCTGGTTTCTTTCTGAAGGCGCTCCGTACTCACAAAAACTCTAAGGAATAGACTGGGTTGTGTAATCTTCCCTCCTCTCTCTCTATCTCAGTGTCTATCCCTATGTCTCTCTCTGTCACTTTCACTTTGTCTCTCTCTGTCTCTCTCCCTCTGCTTCTCTCTGTCTCTCTCTCTCTCTCTCTCTCACTTTGTCTCTTTTTGTCTCTCCGTCTGTCTCTCAACAATACATACGGGCATCTATCTCACTACCCAGATACCAGGAGAAAATACTACAAGTCCAAGTGAAAACAAATTCCAGCCCTCACAGCGACCTGAACCCGGGACCTCTAGCACACTGGGCGTCCCTTTATACCTTGAGACTACCCCCCCCCCCCCCCCCCCCCACCCCACTTTTATGGTTTTAGAGTAGAACGCGAAGAATATCATGAAAGGATAGAAAAAGGAATGGAGCAGTCATCATCGAGAAAGATGAGAATCATAAACTTACTAGGACGATTAGTTGAAGCCGCTCGCTGTATTCTGGACACTTAATGATCAGCAATTGATTCGAGACAACTGGCAAAACTGATGGAAAGAGAGCAAGAGGAATCCAACAAGATAAAAAACTGGTTGGAAGAAGAAGAAGATGATGATGATGAGGAGGAGGATGATGATAATGAGGATGAGGATGTGATGATGATGATGACGACTTTTGACAGACCACGAAGCAGAAGCCAAAACGAAGCCCCTTGACGCCGCCCCACCCCCTCTCTTATTTCCCCCCCCCCTACGACCCTTTTCCGAAGACGAAGCCCCTTCCGAGCCGACTTAGAAGACCTTCTCCCTGCGCACACTCCCCGCTGCAGTCGAATCTCCGCTCCCCGCCTGCCTCCTTCTTCTCCTAGTCTTCTTTCTTCAGCCCGCAGTCTACGATCACCCCTCACTCCCTTCTCCTCCTCTCCTCTCCTCCTCCTCCTCCTCCTCCGCCTCCTCCTCCCCTTCTTCCTCCTCCCCTCCCACTCTCCCCCTCCTCCTCCTCCCCCTTCCCCTTCACTCTAATTGCTTCTCCGCTCCCCAGCCTCGCTCTTCTCCTCGCACCCTCCTCCTCCTGATCCTCTCCTACTCCTTCCTCTTCCTCTTCCTCCTCCTCTTCCTCCTCCGAATGCTTCTTCATCGTCTTCCTTCTTCTCCTTCCTCCTCCATTCTCCTCCGCCTTCTTCCTCCTTCCTTCTTCTCCTTCTTCCTTCTTCTCCTCTTCTTCTTCTTCTATCTTCTTGACATTCTTCTCCTTCTCTTCTTCTCCTCCTTCTCCCTCCAACCTCCCTTTCTTCTTCTTTCCTCTGCTCCTTCTCCTCCTCCCTTCTCCTCTTCATTCGTCTTCTTCTTCTGTTCTTCCTTCTTCCTCCTCCGTCTTCATTCTTCTCGCTCCTTCGTCTTCTTCTTCTCTCCTCCCCTTCTTCTTCTTCTTCGTTCGTCTCTTCTTTTCTTCCTCTTCCTCTTTCCTTCTCCTTCTTCCTCTTCTCCTCCTCATCCTCTTCTCTTTCTTCTTCTTCTTCCTCCTCCTTCTTCTTCTTCTCTCCTCTTCTCCTTCTTCTCCTTCTTCCTTCGTCTTCTTCTTCTTCCTCTTCTTCCTCCTCTTCTTCTCCCTCCTTCTTTCGTCCTTCTTCTTCTTCTTTCCTTCTCTTCTTCTTCTTCCTCCTCTTCTTCTCCTTCTCCCTCTTCTTCAACTTCTCCCCCTTCTTCTCCCTTCCTCTTCTTCCTTCTTCTTCCCTTCTTCTTCTCCTCCTTCCCTTCTTCCTCTTCTCCTCTCTACTTCTTCCTTCTTCTTCTTTCATTCTTCTTCTTCGCTCTCCTCTCTCTTCTTCGTTCTTCTTCATTCTTCTTCTTCTTCTCTTCTCTTTCTTCTCATTTCTCTTCGCTCTTTCTTCTTCTTCTTCGTCTTCTTCTTCTTCTTCTTCTTCATTCCTCTTCTTCCTCGTCTTCTTCTTCTTCGTCTTCTTCTTCCTCTTCTTCTTCCTCCTTCTTCTCTTCTCTTCTTCTCCTTCTCTTCCTTTGTTCTTTCTTCTCCTTCTTCTTCTTCGTCTTCTTCTTCTTTCCTTCTTCTTCTCACTTCTCTTCTTCCTCCTTCTTCTTCTTTTCTTCCTTCTTCTCTTCTTTTTCTCTCTACTTCGTTCTTCTTCTTCCTCCCTTCCTCTTCTTCTTCCTCTTCTTCTCTTCCTTCTTCGATCCTTCGTCGTCTTCTTCTTCTCCTTCTTCGTTCTTCTTCCTTCTTCTTCTCACTCCTCTTCCCATCTTCTGCTTCTTCCTTCTACTTCCTCATTCTTCTTCTTCTTTCCTTCTCCTCTTCATCCTCCTCTCTTCTTCTTCTTCCTTCCTCTTCTTCTTCCTTCTTCTTCTTCTTCTCCTCATCTTCTCTTACTACTTCTCGTCTCCTTCTTCTTCTTCTTCTCCTTCTTCTTCTCCTCCTCTTCTTCTTCTTCTTCTCGGCTTCTTCTTCTTCTTCTTCTTCTTCTTCTTCTTCTTCTCTTCTTCTTCTTCACACTTCTTCTTACTTCTTCGTGAGACAAGGAAGATATAAAGTTCTGTTTCTTGCTCTTGCGCCTCGACCATAAACACATCATGCTGTTGTAGAGTTTCCTTGATGTTATCTTTCCACCTTGTTCTTGTTCTACCTTGTGCTCTACATTCTTCTCCTCGTTTGGTAAATGCCTTGTTTGGTAGCGCAACACAAGGCATTCTCTACAAGTAGGCAAAGCGTTTAATATATTGTCTTTCTATGTAATTTACAACTGGTTCTGTGCGCGAGCTGTCTTTCCTCTCATGACTTCATTCCCGTCTTCTCTAGTCAGTCCTACAGCACATCCTCCGACACCGTATCTTAGTATTCAAAATTTAGTAAGTAAAGGACATGTTTCCACGCCTACAGGCATATCGGGCTAGACCTATATTTTATAGATCAGACGGCACCTGGTGGGTGATGTGGTCAGCACCACACTAGCCGCCTTTACATCCCAGGACTGTACCTGGTACCCATTCAAAGCTGGGTCGACCTAGGAGTCATTTTTTAAAGAAAAAAATTCGGCCCTCGTCTGGATTTGAACCCACTACCTTTAAAAAAGCAGGCGAGCATCTAGCTGCTAGACCACGGCGGCTTCCGTTGGGCATATAAGGCTAGACATATTTTATAGACCAATCGGAACTCCATGGGTGATGTGGTCAACATAACGCCGGCCGCCACGGCGATTACTTTGTGTCCATCTAAGGCTAAGACTATTCTGCAACCAAGGTTATAAAAAAAAAAAAAATAGAATTTCAGCTTTTACAGAATGTAAACTTCGGAGAAAGTTCTGATTGTTCTTTCAGTTCTTTGTCGCTTTCCAGAACTTGAGCTGTTCGTCTACATCCGTTTTACAGATGTGGCTTATTTGTATGCAGCCTGTTGGTTTCCCGTCTCTCAGGTAGACGAACTCCTATTTGGAAGACAAGACCCTAATTAGTAGCCTTTTACGATATGTTTGTTGCCTTTTACGACACGTTTGTTAGGGAGCGCCGGCTTCTGTGACTTAGACGTTGCGAAGACGCTTCGTAATGCCGGGGTGATGGATTCAATCCTAGCTGCAGGTGATTTGACAGCAGACCACTGTGCGTTGGTTTCGACAGTGGCATTGAGAGCCAAACGTATAGAAAGCAATAGCAAACTACTGAAAGTTAATCTGACTAAAAAGCTCACAACAGCCACACACACACACACACACACACACACACACACACACACAGAGACACACACACATACACACACACACACACACACACACACAATCATCATCATAAAGTGCCTTGCCAGCTGGCGTAGGCGTTCACACATCTCCACCGATCTTGATCTCTGGCGTTTGGCATCGATTCCAGTGATGATATTTCTCGATGCCCCGGTCTTAAACCATCTACCATTTTTTATTTCTCTTGGCCTGCCTCTGCCATGTGGCTTTACTTACTTTTCTTAGTATGGTTGTCTTCCTCCTAGCGGTTGCTGCCTTATATATATATATATATATATATATATATATATAATATAATATATATATATATATATTATATATACGATATATTTGTGTTTTCTCCATATCAACCTGTCATCAAATGTGACTCCGAGGTACGTGGGCTCTTTATCATCTCTGCTACTTCTACTAGTGATTTTTCCATTCACCAAAACAAACAAAAAACAGGCTAGGGTTGATTCTGCAACGGCGGACACACAACTTACTTACTTGTTAGGGACCAGCAGATATACTTCTATTCTCTCTCTCTCTCTCTCTCTCTCTCTCTCTCTCTCTCTATCTCTCTCTCTCTCTCTCTCTCTCCCTCTCTCTCTCTCTCTCTCTCTCTCTCACCCCCTCTTCCCCCCTCCCCCGATGGGTCCCTCGAACCCCAAACAGGGTTGAGGAAGATTATTAAAATTACTCTACTATTAGAAGGTTATTGTCTCGCATGCAACAAGTGCAATACCATAAGTAATTCTAAAAATCAAATGTAATTTCAACTGCTACCTTATATGTACACAAAGGTGGGGGGACTGACAGAAACATTAAAATACCAATACAAACGGCAAGGGAAGTATTCGTGGCACTTGGAAATTTGTGGAGCTCAAAGGAAACTAAAACTAATATTAAACATGTTTAATTGTAATGTCAAATCAGTACTGTTGTATGGAGCGCAAACAAGCACAAATAAACCACACATATTCATTAGCTTCTGCCTGCGCAAAATAGAGGGAATTCAATGGTATGATTGAATCACTAATGTAGAGCTTCTGTCCTAAGCATGTTCCAGTGGTCCAAAAGCTGAGGAAAGACACTGGCGTTGGATAGGACCCACGTGGAGAAAACCGAGAACAGTATAACTAGAATGCATTTGCACTGGAACG
>CAJHNH020001044.1:319020-329615 GCA_905116865.2 Candidula unifasciata
GAAAGAAAGAAAGAAAGAAAGAAAGAAAGAAAGAAAGAAAGATTTTAAAACATACTATAACAAAGAACTTTCACCTACCGATAACATAGGTTGTTGATAACCAATTTCCCATCCGCACTGTGAAAGACCACAACTTATCAATGTCTGATCCTAACTTCTGCCAGAAATGGTTTTCTAAGAATTAATTATACTTCGTTTTCCCGCCTAGACGCTCAGCCACAAACTCGGTCAACTGACTTGATGTAACCTATAGAGAATAATTACAGGAATTCATTGACTTCATTTATCAGGTAAAGCTGCACTTACCGCCGCAATAACTGTCTCATTTGTTTCACTTTGTGTTTATCGGTATTCCATGATTCTCATATTCGTACGAATGCATGGAGGTTTGAGGTTTGGGGTTTGAACAACGGATCAACATCATGGCTCGGTTCTTCTTCCAACTCAGGTCTGAGTCCGAAGAAGCTCAGTACAGTGCACAAGCTCTGTAGCTCCGGTGAGGATCCTGAAATACATTGTGTAGATTTGTAACTCCAAATTTTGCTTTGGCAGCGCCGTTAGGCTACTCTTTTCCATTTCCAACTGCCATAGGATTTTTTTTTACGTGCTTAACAACGCACCAGGCGTTCGATCTCACTACCTAGAGACCAGAGTACATTACTAGAAGTCCAAGTCCACCTAAAAAAAACCACCCCCCCCCCCCCCCCCCCCCCCCCCCCCCGCCCGTCCGCCCTTACCGGGTATTGAACCCGGCACCTCTAGCATTCGAGTCGGACATCATGCCTCGAGACCACACACTCCCTTACGAATGAATGAAAAACTACACTCGGAACATTCCCACAAGCGTTTTGTTTTTTTCATCAGTAGCCAACCAAGAGTCAAACTGCTGTACCGTACTAGTTGCAACCTGAATACAAGTCCGCCTGTGTTGCCCCTCAGTGTCAGTATCTTCCAGAACCTCTCCAGAGAGTGACAGCATAAACAAACTCAACAGGAAAGAACAAACATCAATTTTTAGACTTCGGACTGGACACTGTGGTCTTCGAGCACACCTGTACAGGACAGGCATAAAAGCATCTGCTGCCTGTGATTGTGGAGCAGAAAGACAGACCCCTGAGCACATACTGCAGTACTGCCCTAACCTCTCCCAGCAAAGACTGTTGATCTTGCCCAGGGGATCCACATTGGGAGAGAAGCTATGGGGGACAGGTGGCGACCTTAAACGCACAATCCTATTTGTGACCCAGACGGGACTCAATGTTTAGCATGACTGATGTCGAACAGCAGAAGAAGAAGTCTTTCAATGAATAGAGTCTCTGTCTGTTCTAGTGCACTGTCCATATGATCTTAAAGAGCCTTCACCACGTCCGCTTTAACACAAAGTAGCTCATGGACCAAAGGGGGTGGCAGCAGCGAATCTATCAGTCTTCTCATTACCCCGCTAACCCAAATAAGTGGACAGTAAATCCACGATACGCTCATGATGTGAGTCTAATCAAACGGTGCAAGTCACTCCCCTCTTTGGACTCAATTTCAATTTTCTGATGCAAGCTTTCTGAGTCCGTTACATTTTATAGTATATAAATCTTATTGTTACTTCTCTCCAGTCCCCGCATTTTGTGTGTGCATCTTTGACAGGTCCGAAGATTCGTCATTGGATCCTATTCATGCAACAAGGCTTCCTCTCTCTTAGCTGTTTTCCAAGCTGCAGAGCCCTATAAGACAATTGGTCTTATCAGCGTTTTATATTTGTGATCTTGGTACTGCAAGAGAGAAGTTTCGATTTTAGCAGATGCCATAGGGCAGACCTATTCAACTGGCGGCCTGCGTGCCAGATATGGTCCACGGTAACCTCGCAAGTGGTCCGCGGATCATGATCAGGTGTATTGTATTAATGATCTTTTATTCTAGGGTTCAAACCTATGTCTTGCGGCGATCCCCGTTTTCACAATTTGAGCCCTTAGTAAGCTTAGTTGAATAGCCTCTATTGTAAAGCATTCTTCTGTTTTATTTGTTTTCTCTTTATTTCCCCAATGGGGCCTAGACCCTCAACCAACTCGTGCCAAGCATTTCTATCCTTTCTTATTGCATTCAGCTCAACCGCATGTCCTTATTACATAATTTCCAGATTGCATTCAGCACAACCGCGTGTCCTTATTACATAATTTCCAGATTGCATTCAGCTCAACCGCATGTCCTTATTACATAATTTCCAGATTGCATTCAGCACAACCGCATGTCCTTATTACATAATTTCCAGATCGCATTCAGCTCAACCGCATGTCCTTATTACATAATTTCCAAATTGCATTCTAGATTGTGGACAGATACAAAAACAAAGTAATGAAGACGTCTTGAAAGAAACGGACTCGTGAAGAGAACTCATTACCCACATCAGAAAGAGACAGTCTACATTCTTTGATCATGTGATGAGAATTAGAAAACTGCAGTACATAGTGACGGTAGGAAAGCTGGAGGGGAGGAAAGGTAGAAAGAGATACAGAGAAAAGATTCTAGACAGTCTGACATCATGGCATGAAGGATCATCTGTGTAAGTTGACTGAAAGTACGCAAGACAGAAGGTTGTGGACAGACATGACTACCAACACCACACAGCATGAAGGATCATCTGTGTCAGAGTTGATTGAAAGTCCTCGAGACAGAAGGCTGTGGACAGAGATGACAACCAACGCCACACGGCATGGACTTTGAGGAGAATGAGAAGTCTAGATTTAATTCTTCTCTTAGAATGTTGTATGGAGTGAGGTTTCTTGATTGGTTAGACATCTTGTAGAAAGTCATCTTTCTGTACATGCTTTTTACTGAGCAGCGGGTGTAGCATTTGTCTTCTCATTCCAAAATGGGGTCACAGAAGCCACATGGAACTGTGAAATATTTCAGGTTGTGGTTTGTTCGTCCTTTCTGGGCAACCGTTCTATTGCCAGCATACCTATCCGTTCTGCACACGAGATGAGCATCATGGTGAGGTGTGTGGGACGTTTAGCTGGATACCCATCCAACAGAGAGACAGACAGACAGACAGACAGACAGACAGACAGACAGACAGACAGACAGACAGACAGACAGACAGACAGACAGACAGACAGACAGACAGACAGACAGACAGACAGACAGACAGACAGACAGACAGACAGACAGACAGACAGACAGACAGACAGACAGACAGACAGACAGATAGACAGACAGACCAGACAGATAGACCAGACAGACAGACAGACCAGACAGATAGACCAGACAGACAGACAGACAGACAGACAGACAGACAGACAGACAGACAGACAGACAGACAGACAGACAGACAGACAGACAGACAGACAGACAGACAGACCAAACAGACAGACCAACAGACAGACCAGACAGACAGACAGACCAAACAGACAGACAGGGACAGACAGACAGACAGAACAGACAGACAGACAGACAGACAGACAGACAGACAGACAGACAGACAGGACAGACAGACAGACAGAGATAGATAGATAGATAGATAGATAGATAGATAGATAGATAGATAGATAGATAGATAGATAGATAGATAGATAGATAGATAGATAGATAGATAGATAGATAGATAGATAGATAGATAGATAGATAGATAGATAGATAGATAGATAGATAGATAGATAGATAGATAGATAGATAGATAGATAGATAGATAGATAGATAGATAGATAGATAGATAGATAGATAGATAGATAGATAGATAGATAGATAGATAGATAGATAGATAGATAGATAGATAGATAGATAGATAGATAGATAGATAGATAGATAGATAGATAGATAGATAGATAGATAGATAGATAGATAGATAGATAGATAGATAGATAGATAGATAGATAGATAGATAGATAGATAGATAGATAGATAGATAGATAGATAGATAGATAGATAGATAGATAGATAGATAGATAGATAGATAGATAGATAGATAGATAGATAGACAGACAGATAGATAGATAGATAGATAGATAGATAGATAGATAGATAGATAGATAGATAGATAGATAGATAGATAGATAGATAGATAGATAGATAGATAGATAGATAGATAGATAGATAGATAGATAGATAGATAGATAGATAGATAGATAGATAGATAGATAGATAAAGGATGTCTGGATTTATGGATGGATGAATTGAGGGATGCATGCACGGATGGATACATGGATGCAGAGATGAAAGGATCGTCAAGCGAAAGACAGTGCGATAGATAGACGTGAATAATTACACAGGAAAATGAACTGACGTGGCTCCAGCATTCTCAAACAGGTTGTCATCAATAACAGACACTGGAAATCGTGTCAAACATGTACGGCGCCGACTGCTGTAAGATTGCTTTAACGTGAGTATTGCTGCTGATTTCATCATCTCATTGCGTGGAAATCTTGAAGCATTAGGCCTAGGCCTCTGTTACCTGAAGGAATCGACTTACCTGTCTGGTAAGTCATGTGTAAGGCTGACTTCTGACTGTCTAGAGTGGGTTTTTACTTTTTTTTTTTTTTTTCTGCCTTCACCAGGTGTAAACTCTAGTGGAAAGTTCTGGTTGTTCGTCCATTTCTGGACTGTAGTCATGTTCCAGAATCTGAGTGTTGCGTGTGCATCCGTTTTAGAGATTTCACTCATTTGTATGCAGACTGCTGGTTTATTGTCTCTCGTTTGACAGATCTGACACATTTGTGTGCAGACTGTTGGTTCCTTGCCTCTCATGGAAATGGACTCCGCCATCCAAGAAAGCTCCCAATTAGTCGACTCTTACGACATGATTTTGGGTAGGCAGTGGGTCTAATCCTGTTTTCCCTATAGTCCCCGGAACCCACACGGGGAAAATGTTTAATATTAAAAGCTTGAAGATTAAAATTAATGTTTAGATAGTATGTTGGTTGCGTATTCCTTGCATGACATTGCAGAAATAACCCCAGCATTTTGTGCCTGTTTTTCTAGGCAAATTTACGTCTTGTAGTTTGCCACTCTTACTGGTCGGTCGGTTCTTAATACAACTGTCGAAACCAATGCAAGGTGCAAGGCCCGCGGCTGGGGTTGAACCTTGCACTTTGGCATTACAAAGCGCATTCACAACGCCTATGCCACAGACGATGATGATGGTTAGATTAGTCAATCATATATTAACTCGGCCCCGTATGAGTTTAATGGTCCTACTGGACAGGCCGCGGGGGGAGGGACGGAGGGGGGTGTGCAACTGGCCCATTGCCCCCAGAAAGCGTGTCGTAAAAGGCGACTAGTAAGGGGTGTTTCCTCCAAAGTCGGAATGCATTTGCCTGAGAGGCTAGTCACACAAACAATCCATGGATATGCACCCAAAAGTCAAGTTCTGGTACAAGACTAAAGAAGTGGACGAACAACCAAAAAGTTTGCGCCGGAATTTACAACGGGTGGATGCGAAGTAAAAAAAAAAAGTTATTGAACCATGGGCATTTCTAAACCACATCGATCTGGCGAGAGATATTAAATAGGAGACTTTAGGAGGGAGGCTGCGTGGTCTCGAGGCATAGTGTCCGCCCCCAGTGCTAGATGTTCCCGGATCTTTTCACGTAGACCTCGACTTCTACTAATTCTTCCAAGTCTCTGGGTAGTGTGATCGGACACCCGTGTGTATTGTTGCGCACTTAATAAATTCCTTGGCAGTCGAAAATAGTAGCCTAACGGCGCTGCCCGGGCAAAATTTGGAGATAAAAATCTACCTAAAGTATTTTAGGATCCTCGCCGGTGCTACAGAGCGTGTGTACTGCGCTGAGTTTCTTCGGACTCAGACTATTCAGATTATTTTCTTTTTTCTTATCCGTCCTTGTAGGCATGCCGACAGAAAGTAATCATGTTGTGGGAATGGATAGCTCCCATTTTATTTTGCAGAGGCCGGAAGATGGTCAGAAGAGATCGAGTTGTGTTTAAGTGCCTAGTAACCATTAACGCAATAATAATAATTTTTATTATTGTTATATTATTATCATCGTTATTTTTACGTGATAAATGACATATAAAAACCTAATATATTTGAAAAAATAGTGATTGTTTAAAAGGTAACGTCTATGTGTGTGTGTATTGGTAGGGTTGGGGGGGGGGGGGGGGGTGTGCACTTGACTTTAGAAAATTCTCAACAACAAATTGGCACTTAGCTCTAAAATATCCAGGTGGGGAAAGGTGGGGGAAAGGGGGGGGGGGGGGGGGGGGTCCTCGATCGATGTCCGGTCCAGGTGGGTTTAAGCGTCAGGAGTTTTTCAACCAGTGAAAAGTTAAGGGAAAGAGGGGGATACAGAAAATATAATTATAAGTGTTCTGTCGTGACGACAAATCCTTGTTGCAGTAGTAATGCATGTAATAACCCTATGCTAATGCAACTGCATAGGTTAAGCTTATTCAACTGGCGGTCCGCGGTCCAATTCCGGCCCGCAGAGTTCTTCAAGTGGCCAGTCGATTACCTGCAAACGGTGTGGCATTAATTCCCCGTGTGGGTTCCGAGGCCTTTTCATAGGGAAAATAAGAATAGACTTACTGCCTACCTAAAAACATGGCGTAAGAGTCGACTAACTGGGAGCTTTCTTAGATGGCGGAGTCCATTTCCATGAGAGGCAAGGAACCAACGGATGCACTCGCAACACTCAGGTTCTGGAACATGACTGCAGTCCAGAAGTGAACGAACAACCAGAACTTTCCACCAAAGTTTACAGCTGGTGAACGCAAAGAAGAAGTATTCGTATTTTAATATTTGTGTGAGTCCCATAAACGTCTATCTAAATTACTGCTGAAATATGTGTCATTTTACGGTTAACTCTTCAGTTCCGTACAATGAGAATCATCCGAATTGCAACGATAGATATCTAACTACAACTTAGGCAGTACTCCTACATAAACATTCACTGACTTTGTTCATTGTTCTTATTCTCCTTCTAATTTTCCGGTCTTGTTTTGCCTTTCAGTCTCAGGTTTTGAATAGGTATCGAATGCCCGCCGTGGTATGTGTTGAGTAGATGTTGGTGTTTACCATCTCAAATGCAGCTGAGGTCTTGTCAGAACCATCCTCTAACACACTGACAGTCGGGTTGAGCAATGCTTCGCACGAATCGTGGCGTAAACAAACCACTTCCAACTCGTGCTCTTGGGGTCAGTCTAATGAAAAGCCTTCGACCATCGACAGGGTGACCATAGCATTGTGTAGCTGTCAAAGGGAAATCAAAAACTTTATTGGGGGGGGGGGGGGGGCGCGGGTGAACGCGTTTAGCGCTCGACAATGGTATTAAAACCCAAACCATTGCCAGAAAGAAATACGAAACAATATGTTCTCTACGTGCATTGGAGAAAAAAAAACCAACGCTTCGTGAAACTTCTCAACACATTCTCGGCATGGTGTCCGTCTCGAGTGCTAGAGGTTCCGGGTTCAACCCCAGAAAAGGGCTGGGATTTTTTCACGTGGCTTTGGACTTCTGGTGATTCGACCTGGTCTGGGTAGTGAGATCAGACGCCCATGTACATTACTGCTCCATAAAAATCCTTTTGCTGTTGGAAATCGTAAAGAGTAGCCGAACGGCGCTGTGTGTATGTAACCCATGAATGCTCCGTTCTTCTTTTAACTCAAGTCTTGAGTCCGAAGAAGCTCAGCACAGTGCACAGGCTCTGTAGCACCGGCGAGGATCCTGAAATACTTTAGGTAGATTTTCAACTCTAAATTGTGCCCAGGCAGCGCCGTTAGGCTACTATTTCCAGCTGCCAAGGGATTTTTTAAGTGCGCAACAATACACACGGGTGTCCGATCACACGACTTGGGGGGATACGTAGAAGTCAAGGTCCACGTGAATAGATCCCGGAACATCTAGCACTGGAGGCGGACACTATGCCTCGAGACCACGCAGCCTCCCTCCTAAAGTCTCCTATTTAATATCTCTCGCCAGATCGGTGTCGTTTAGAAATGCCCATGGTTCAATAACTCTCACCGTTATTTGATTAATTCACACCACTCAGCGGTCCTGGGATTTCAGACACTCGGTATCGACGTGTATACACTACATTTATAGAATGTTAACTTTAATATGTAATGCTAGACGCACTATCAACAACCATTTCTCCTTTATAGTGTACAGATATTGATTGCTCCATTGTTCAATTTATCATAAGTGTTGTTTGTTTTGGGGAATAATGTAAACATTTTCCGCCGTTCAATTTTGTCAAGACCGCCTAGAGAGGATCTTTGGGGGAAAACCCAGTCTTGTCAAAGCTGTAGGGAAATCAGAAGTCACTTTTGTAGAGGAGGTGTCATCATTAAATAATCGTGACACTTCATCTAGGGTCAGGGTGATCACGAGGCATGGTGTCCGCCTCAAGTGCTAGAGGTTTCCGGTTCAATCCCCCGTAAAGGCTGAAATTCTTTCATGTAGACTTGGACTTCTAGTAATTTTTCATGGTCTCTGGGTAGTGAGATAGGACGCCCGTGTGTATTGTTAGGCTCGTTAAAAAAGTCAATTGGCAGATGGAAATCGAAAATAGTAGCCTAACGGCGCTGCCCGGGCAAAATTTGGAGATAAAAATCTACCGAAAGTATTTTAGGATCCTCGTCGGTGCTACAAAGCATGTGCACTGTGCTGAGTTTCTTCGGACTCAGACTTGAGTTAGAAGAAGAACGGAGCACTTTTGGGTTACTAACCTTTGTGCCATTATGTTGGTCCGTTGTTCAAACCTCAAACTTCAAACTTTAGTTGAAATATATTTATATAATTACTCATTTAAACAAGACTTTAACACTCTGAGGCCCTATCAGCGACCGGGTCGCCCGCTGGCTGGCTGGTCGGTCGGAACAGTTTGATGTTTGAGGTCGGGACAGTTTGAGGTCGGGACAGTTTGAGGTCGGGACAGTTTGATGTTTGAGGCCGAGACAGTTTGAGGTCGGGACAGTTTGAGGTCGGGACAGTTTGAGATCGGGACAGTTTGATGTTTGAGGTCGGGACAGTTTGAGGTCGGGACAGTTTGAGGTCGGGACAGTTTGATGTTTGAGGTCGGGACAGTTTGAGGTCGGGACAGTTTGAGGTCGGGACAGTTTGAGGTCGGGACAGTTTGAGGTCGGGACAGTTTGAGGTCGGGACAGTTTGAGGTCGGGACAGTTTGATGTTTGAGGTCGGGACAGTTTGATGTTTGAGGTCGGGACAGTTTGAGGTCGGGACAGTTTGAGGTCGGGACAGTTTGATGTTTGAGGCCGGGACAGTTTGAGGTCGGGACAGTTTGAGATCGGGACAGTTTGAGGTCGGGACAGTTTGATGTTTGAGGTCGGGACAGTTTGAGGTCGGGACAGTTTGAGATCGGGACAGTTTGAGGTCGGGACAGTTTGATGTTTGAGGCCGGGACAGTTTGAGGTCGGGACAGTTTGAGGTCGGGACAGTTTGAGGTCGGGACAGTTTGAGGTCGGGACAGTTTGAGGTCGGGACAGTTTGAGGTCGGGACAGTCATTGAGCCCCTCTCTCCTTTGATCACATCAACACTGACTTAGTCCTTTCTAAGACTACTTGTTGGTGAGCAATGCTAAGCCATTTTATTTGGCACACATAACCTAGTCACAATTATAACTTAAAGCTCCCGCTTTAGGGATGCTTGTTTGAACGTGATGATTTTTTTTTTTCGCAAAGCAAGTTAAAGGACTTTGGGGCCAGTTCCATTCTAGAAAATGTGTAATCGGACTGTGGAGCCTAGAGCTGGCTGGAAAGCGTCTAGCCTCTGCGCCACAGCTGCTTAATTTATAGTGCTGCTGGTGAGCTCAAGAAGCTTGCGCCTGGTTTAATCGCACAATAATAATAAAAAATAAATAAAGGACCCTTTTCAACGCCTTTTAGGCATACTGGGAAAAAAAGGGCTAGACCTAGATTTTAAAGACCAAATGGCATTGGGTGGGTGATGTGGTCAGCCTCACGCCGGCCGCCTTTACTTCCCAGGATTGTACCAGGTAACCACTCATGGCTGGGTCGACCTGAGAGCCAAAGTCATTTTCGAAAAATGTCCGGCCCCTGCAATAATAATAATAAAAATAAAAATAATAATAATAATAATAATAATAATAATAATAATTATAATAATAATAACAATAATAATAATAATAATAACAATAACATTAATAATAATAATAATACTTTATATGAGGATTTTTCTTGGTGAGAAAAGTTGCCGGTACTGACTACAAAGTACCTACCATAAAGATGTGCCGATACTCACCAAAAAGTGTCTGTTGCAGTAGCCCTCCCATGTGTGGGTTACGGGGCCCTATTACAGGGGGAAAAAAGAATAGACCCACTGCCTACCCAAAAGCATGTCGTAAGAGTCGACTAATTGGGAGCTTTCTTTTAAGTCGAAATGCATCTGCCTGAGAGGCAAAGAACCAACAGTCTGCACACAAATGTGTCAGATCTGTCAAACAGATGCACACGCAGGACTGCAGTCAAGAAGTGGACGAACAACCAGAATTTCCCACTAGAGTTTATAGCCGATAAACGCAAGGACGAAGAAGAAGCAGTGGGACTAAAAAATCAATGCCTAAACAGGTGCCGGTGCTGTTGCCTGCGTACCGTCAAAACAAAACAAAA
>CAJHNH020001045.1:0-65000 GCA_905116865.2 Candidula unifasciata
CGTTGCCATGTGTGTTATTGTGTGGGTTGCTCTGTGGATTACTGCGTTGCCATGTGTGTTATTGTGTGGGTTGCTCTGTGGATTACTGCGTTGCTATGTGTGTTATTGTGTGGGTTACAATGTAGGTTTCTTAGTGTGTTACTGTCTGGGTAATTGTGATGGTTACTGTCTGGGTAATTGTGATGGTTACTGTCTGTGTAAATGTGATGGTTACTGTCTGTGTAACTCTGTTTGTCTCTGTGTGGCTTTCTGTTTGGGTTACTGTGTGGATACCTAAAAAAAGGGGGAGGGGTGGAGCGGCGGGTAGAGGGGGATGAAAAACTTTTGACAAATTGACCTTCGAGCCCACCAGGACATCATACCGAGCGATAGACATCCGGTGACACAAAGTGCCTCTATTCGGATGATGATCGCCCGGGGACAGGTCCCAGAAACCCTGTTGAACCCAGAGTTGTTTTTTTTTTTAAATAAGTATCCAGAAACCATGAGTTTTTAACTCTTTGGCTCGGTCCTATGGATATCGCAACCCTTCGGCCTTGATCCCATGATAGGTACCGTAAATCTGGGAAAAATGTGGCTTTTCTGTCCATCCCCGGGCGTGAACCTGGACCACAAGGAGTTCGTCATCCGGTTACCCCGAAGTCAGATTTAACCAACTACGCTAGCGAGCCGGGCAGAGGTGGGATTAAAAGCTCCAGACAACAACCGAAGTCGGGCTTTAAAATAACCAAAATTGCGTCCTTCGTGGGGACGTCTGGTGTTTCACTTTTGACAGCTGGATGACGTCTGGCCTGTACAACTGTAAGTGAAGGTTTGTTCTGTTTGTTCCCAGCGCAGGACACAACTGTAAGTGAAGGTTTGTTCTGTTTGTTCCCAGCGCAGGACTGTGTTTGGTCCAATGAGGGCTGTACCGAGGATTCCGAGTGCTGTAGTAAGTCTTGTCATAGAGCCCACGAGGGGACCAACCCGCGGTGTCGGCACAGCACTCCCGGGGAGAAGTGTGTCTTTGATTATCATTGATATTGTGAGCGCCCTTTGGGAGCGAGTGAACAGTGCGGAGGTGCAGATTGATTATTACGGTCTGAGGAGAATGTTACTGGGAGGAGTTACCAAGAGATCTGGCCGACGCTCAACACTCAGGGGAGTCACCAAGAGATCTGGCCGACGCTCAACACTCAGGGGAGTCACCAAGAGATCTGGCCGACGCTCAACACTCAGGGGAGTCACCAAGAGATCTGGCCGACGCTCAACACTCAGGGGAGTCACCAAGAGATCTGGCCGACGCTCAACACTCAGGGGAGTCACCAAGAGATCTGGCCGACGCTCAACACTCAGGGGAAGGATGAGACAATTAGACGGTTACTGGTACCATCAAAATAGGAACTCTTCGCTTGCTGCTGAAGATGTGAAATGAGCACTTATGGTAGTGTCCTGAATGCTGTGATGTCGATTCTTAATTCAACATTAAACATTATTGCCAGATTCACAAAAATGTTTTGTGGCAAAATGATTTTATTGATGTTTGTAATTTGAGATTATCTGTAATTTCATCAGTTTGTAATTTTTAAATAGATTTTTCACCTTGTCTATTTTAATGCCTTTTTGTTTGTCCATGAAATGGTATTTCTTTTTCCAGTTTATGTAACTAAATTTCTTGTTAAGGTTCTAATGAAATATTTTTTCAGTCTGTCCATGTGATGACATGTTTTTTCAATAATTTTGTCCATGTAATAATTACATTTCCACGTTGTCCTTTTCGGTGACACTTTGTACATGCATGAGATATTTACTTTTTCCGCCTATTCTCATATTTTCTTAACTGGTCTGACTATTTTCTACACATATTTTATTTGTCTGTCAGTTTTTATGATATTTAGCATTACTATCTCTACCCATTTTCGTATTATTATCTTGTCAAATTTCAAGACATTTTTTACTTTGTCTGATGTTTACTTTCTGTGTGCATTTTATGGATATTTTTCCTACCCATTTTAATGGAATTATTTGTTACATTTGTCCTTTTTTGAAATTGTGAAATTCTGTTTTCAGAACGCAGATCTGTACAACCCACAGTTCACATTTCCCGCCAACACCGCAATCCACAGCCAGGTTCTTCGAACAGCAACGCTCAACCAGGAATCTTTAACCCTCACCCCAACCAACCCAGCCCAGTAGGCAACCCTCAATCTCACACCTAAAAAATCTTCAAACCTCACACCTCAAAAATCTTCATTTCTCACACCTCAAAATCTTCATACCTCACACCTCAAAATCTTCATACCTCAGGCCTCAAATTCTTCATACCTCAGGCCTCAAAATCGGTGGATCCGAAGTGCCATATACTACTCTCCTCTACAAGTAGGTGTACAAGATATGGACAGGTTCAAGACCAGAGGGATGTGGGTTTTTGTGCGATAAGGAGGTTGTGAAAAAAAAACTCAGACAGTTTGTAATGCACTAAAGACTATGGCAGCAATGGACATGGAGCAGAGAATACTGTTCACACTTTACCAGCACTTAAACATCACAGCGATTGTTTATGGTTGGGGTTACTCACTGTCTCGAAGAGTCAGCTAGAGAAACGAGCGCATTCAGAATGAAGCTATGCGGCTGATCCTGGGATGTACAAAATGAACCAGAGGGTGCTACGGAGGTGGAAATCCAACAGTTGATTCACGACAATTATTGCTCAGATGAACTGGTGATCTGCATTGAGAGGGAAGAGACGTGCCTGGGGGTTTGTAGCGAAAGCCAATGGAAAATCTTTAGTGCAAGACAACCTAGCATACGATACCATCACGCCTAGATTGAGAATGAAGGTGGAGGCGGTAAAGCAGCTCTCAGATGGCTAGAGAACAAGATGCATGCGCATGTTATAATTGTACTAATCAAGTTATATGTTATAATTGTAACAGACTCTGAAAGCATGCTGAGAAAGGTGAAGACAGAGATGCTTCGAGAAGAGTTGCAAGCTTCAATAGGAAGGTCACGGGTAGTTAGCATGATTTGATTATTTTCTCCAGGCAACACTGGCGTGATGGGGCATGAACAGGCAGATTGGCTGAATTTACACCACTTGGGTGGTGAACTGATACATGACAAGGTTGATGTGGTCAGGGCCCTTTAGGAACAAATAACGGAGTCAGAAGCGAAATAAGATTATTGTAGTCTGGATAGAATGTGGCACCTGGGTGTAACAACTATGGTCTTTGGCTGGCTCACTACACTTGGAAAGGCAAGAGGGACACATAACTAGATTACGACCGGCACTATTTATTAGAACTCTGTGCTGGCTGCTAACATGAGGACGGAGCACGCATGGGAATGCCCTGAGAACAGTGATATCATTTCTTGACTCAACTCAACTAAGCTAAACTCGGGCGACCAGGCTGCCCATTTGAGGCAAAAGGTCACGGCTCTGGTAGCCGGGCCCGGCAGTAAACACACAGAAACTGGTGACGTGGTACACAGATCGTCTGCACAAAGCCAAGAGCCGGTGTCAGACCCCGACTGCAGCTGATTCATTTTCTCATTGTTGCTGGTTTCTGGCTTCAGTCGTCGCACTATCGCAAACTCAGACATGTCTTCTGCTGAAGTAGCAGCTACAGCAGATCTCAAAGCCGGCCATGCCCCTGCAGGTAAGACTTCTAGTTGTACAACCAGGCGAACCTCTTGTGTGGCTGGCAGGTTTTTGCGCAGCAGGGACCCAACTAATAATGTCCACACAAGACCTCTGACTAGCGTTTGTTTGTTTGTTTGTGTCAGTTGGCATTACTGCCAGTGACATCATGTTGTCAGTTACAGTCATCATTTTAGTTAACCAGGGCTCAGAACAGAAAGAAAATTCTCTAACGTTAACTTTTTGCCGTGTATGTCGTAGGGTGTTTCTATATAGGCAGCATCGACATTGCTTAGAAACAGTGAAAACTGCGCATTGTGTGGAGAATTGAGACACTGTCTCCTGTGTTAGGGTCACCACTCCACATATCGTGGAGGTTAGGGTGGGGGGAAGGGGGGGGGGGGTCCCTGGTGGTAACCTCAAGTTCACAGATAGCATTGACATTTGAGCAGGCTAACTTGAACAAACATGAGATGAGGTGACAAGTCACAACAGTCAGCTCTGGAAATAAAGTCAGTGATATTGAGAAGAACTCAAAGAAATAACTTTGGAAGGGGGGTGTAGATGCTGTGTGTTTGTGTTGTGATTGGGGTGTAGGTGTTGTGTGTTTGTGTGGTAATTGGCGTGTAGGTGATGTGTGTTTTTGTGGTGTTTGGGGTGTAGGTGTTGTGTGTTTGTGTGGTAATTGGCGTGTAGGTGATGTGTGTTTGTGTGGTGTTTGGGGTGTAGGTGCTGTGTGTTTGTGTGGTGTTTGGTTTGAATGTTCTGTGTGTTTGTGTGGTGTTTGGTGTGAATGTGCTGTGTGTTTGTGTGGTGTTTGGGGTGTACGAGCTGTGTGTTTGTGTGGTGTTTGGTGTGAATGTGCTGTGTGTTTGTGTGGTGTTTGGTGTAAATGTGCTGTGTGTTTGTGTGGTGTTTGGTGTGAATGTGCTGTGTGTTTGTGTGGTGTTTGTGGTTTATTTGCCTGTTTGTGTGTAACTAAACATGTGTCTGGGCATAGACTAAACTAATGCCTTGTTTGTGTTACAGTCAAGGTTGGTGGCATGCGGGTGGTTCAGCACAAGAGAGAAGGGGACAAATCAGAGATAGCCACAATGACACCAGAGGAGGAGGCAGAGTTTGGCACAAGGTGTCTTTCTTGTTGTTGTTGGTGTTGGGACTGTTGTTGTTGGTGATGGGGCTATTGTTGTTGGTGATGGAGCTATTGTTGTTGGTGGTGGGGCTGTTGTTGTTGGTGATGGAGCTATTGTTGTTGGTGGTGGGGCTGTTAGTGGTCGTGGGGCTATTTTTGGTAAAATTGTATTTGTGGCTATTATTATTTAACTGACTAGTGATTAGTGAAGACTATCATCACAGCACTACTGACAGATCTATTTGTGCTCTCTTCCTCAAGAGCTTCACATATGTCAATTGACTGATCATGTCTTAGGGAGTTGTTCATGTCCAGCTGCACCAGGTTGCACTGCCATGTCCTAACTTATACTTAGTCCCGATTGTTGCTATGATCTCCTGTATGACCTGACTTGTTAGCCTAACTTATACTTAGTCCAGATTGTTGCTATGATCTCCTGTGTGACATGACTTGTTGACCTAACTTATACTTAGTCCTGATTGTTGCTATGATCTCCTGTATGACATAACTTGTTGGCCTAACTTAGTCCTGATTGTTGCTATGATCTCCTTATTTGACATTACTTGTTGGCCTAACTTAGTCCCGATTGTTGCTATGATCTCCTGTATGACATGACTTGTTGGCCTAACTTATACTTAGTCCAGGTTGTTGCTATGATCTCCTGTATGACATTACTTGGCCTAACTTAGTCCCGATTGTTGCTATGATCTCCTGTATGACATGACTTGTTGGCCTAACTTATACTTAGTCCAGGTTGTTGCTATGATCTCCTGTATGACCTGACTTGTTGACCTAACTTATACTTAGTCCAGATTGTTGCTGTGATCTCCTGTATGACATGACTTGTTGGCCTAACTTATACTTAGTCCAGGTTGTTGCTATGATCTCCTGGTTGACCTGACTTGTTGGCCTAACTTATACTTGGTCCTGATTGTTGCTATGATCTCCTGTATGACATGACTTGTGTGCCTAACTTATACTTAGTCCAGATTGTTGCTATGATCTCCTGTATGACATAACTTGTTGGCCTAACTTATACTTAGTTCTGATTGTTGCTATGATCTCCTGTATGACATGACTTGTTGGCCTAACTAAGTCCTGATTGTTGCTATGATCTCCTGTATGACATTACTTGTTGGCCTAACTTATACTTAGTTCTGATTGTTGCTATGATCTCCTATATGACATGACTTGTTGGCCTAACTTATACTTAGTCCAGATTGTTGCTATGATCTCCTGTATGACATAACTTGTTGGCCTAACTTATACTTAGTCCCGATTGTTGCTATGATCTCCTATATGACATGACTTGTTGACCTAACTTATACTTAGTCCAGATTGTTGCTATGATCTCCTGTATGACCTGACTTGTTGGCCTAACTTATACTTAGTCCAGATTGTTGCTATGATCTCCTGTATGACATGACTTGTTGGCCTAACTTATACTTAGTCCAGATTGTTGCTATGATCTCCTATATGACATGACTTGTTGGCCTAACTTATACTTAGTCCAGATTGTTGCTATGATCTCCTGTATGACATGACTTGTTGGCCTAACTTATACTTAGTCCAGATTGTTGCTATGATCTCCTATATGACATGACTTGTTGGCCTAACTTATACTTAGTCCAGATTGTTGCTATGATCTCCTATATGACATGACTTGTTGGCCTAACTTATACTTAGTCCAGATTGTTGCTATGATCTCCTGTATGACATGACTTGTTGGCCTAACTTATACTTAGTCCAGATTGTTGCTATGATCTCCTATATGACATGACTTGTTGGCCTAACTTATACTTAGTCCAGATTGTTGCTTTGATCTCCTGTATGACATGACTTGTTGGCCTAACTTATACTTAGTCCAGATTGTTGCTATGATCTCCTGTATGACATAACTTGTTGGCCTAACTAATACTTAGTCCTGATTGTTGCTATGATCTCCTGTATGACATGACTTGTTGACCTAACTTATACTTAGTCCAGATTGTTGCTATGATCTCCTATATGACATGACTTGTTGGCCTAACTTATACTTAGTCCAGATTGTTGCTATGATCTCCTATATGACATGACTTGTTGACCTAACTTATACTTAGTCCAGATTGTTGCTATGATCTCCTATATGACATGACTTGTTGACCTAACTTATACTTAGTCCAGATTGTTGCTATGATCTCCTATATGACATGACTTGTTGGCCTAACTTATACTTAGTCCAGATTGTTGCTATGATCTCCTGTATGACATTACTTGTTGGCCTAACTTATACTTAGTTCTGATTGTTGCTATGATCTCCTATATGACATGACTTGTTGGCCTAACTTATACTTAGTCCAGATTGTTGCTATGATCTCCTGTATGACATAACTTGTTGGCCTAACTTATACTTAGTCCTGATTGTTGCTATGATCTCCTGTATGACATAACTTGTTGGCCTAACTAATACTTAGTCCTGATTGTTGCTATGATCTCCTATATGACATGACTTGTTGGCCTAACTTAGTCCTGATTGTTGCTATGATCTCCTGTATGACCTGACTTGTGAGCCTATAAGAATAAGAAAAACTCCACAGGGGATGACAGAGAGACAGTGATGTGTGTATGGAACTACAGACTGCAACATAACTTGAGGCTTTCTGTAACTTCAGCTGTTTAGTCTCTGAATTTCAACAGTAGAGCTGTCTCCACAAGCATTTGGTAACAGCTGCCTAATTAAGGGTGTTTCCTTCACAGTCAGAGTGTATCTGCCTAAGAGGTAGAGTCTGCATACAGATAAGGCCAGATCTGCATAATTTATCTGCATGTGAAGCTATACACCAGCAGTATAACTGTGGCGTAAGGGTCTTCTATGTCAGATGGTATTTAGGGGGCTGGAAAGGGGCATTAAGGGAGGTTATTTTGATTATACTTGAATAATGATCCCCGTCCCCCTTTCAGTTTGCCCATAAATGCCCCTTCCAGCCTCATAATGCTATCTGACAGAAGACTGGTAGACCACATACCAGGAGAAACAATTATCATGGTACAGGAGTTGGCCAGTACCTCCACATGTCAGGTGTTTACTGGTGCAGAAGTTGGCCAGTACCTTCACATGTCAGGTGTTTACTGGTACAGAAGTTGGCCAGTACCTTCACATGTCAGGTGTTTACTGGTACAGGAGTTGGCCAGTAACTTCACTTGTCAGGTGTTTACTGGTACAGAAGTTGGCCAGTACCTTCACAAGTCAGGTGTTTACTGGTACAGAAGTTGGCCAGTATCTTCACATGTCAGGTGTTTACTGGTACAGGAGTTGGCCAGTACCTTCACTTGTCAGGTGTTTACTGGTACAGGAGTTGGCCAGTACCTTAACTTGTCAGGTTTTTACTGGTACAGGAGT
The DNA here is from genome assembly GCA_905116865.2 of Candidula unifasciata. Classification (NCBI taxonomy): domain Eukaryota; kingdom Metazoa; phylum Mollusca; class Gastropoda; order Stylommatophora; family Geomitridae; genus Candidula; species Candidula unifasciata. The sequence continues at coordinate 8,131 of CAJHNH020001045.1, forward strand.
TGGCCAGTACCTTCACTTGTCAGGTGTTTACTGGCACAGGAGTTGGCCAGTACCTTCTCATATCAGATGTTTACTGGTACAGGAGTTAGCCAGTACCTTCACATGTCAGGTGTTTACTGGTACAGAAGTTAGCCAGTACCTTCACATATCAGGTGTTTACTGGTACAGAAGTTGGCCAGTACCTTCACATATCAGGTGTTTACTGGTACAGAACTTGGCCAGTACCTTCACATATCAGATGTTTACTGGTACAGGAGTTAGCCAGTACCTTCACATGTCAGGTGTTTACTGGTACAGGAGTTGGCCAGTAACTTTACATGTCAGGTGTTTACTGGTACAGGAGTTGGCCAGTAGCTTCACTTGTCAGGTGTTTACTGGTACAGGAGTTGGCCAGTAACTTCACTTGTCAGGTGTTTACTGGTACAGGAGTTGGCCAGTACCTTCACTTGTCAGGTGTTTACTGGTACAGGAGTTGGCCAGTACCTTCTCATGTCAGGTGTTTACTGGTACAGGAGTTGGCCAGTACCTTCTCATGTCAGATGTTTACTGGTACAGGAGTTGGCCAGTACCTTCTCATGTCAGATGTTTACTGGTACAGGAGTTGGCCAGTACCTCATCTACCACCGCCTCATCTACCACCACCTCATCTACCACTACCTCATCCACCACCGCCTCATCTACCCCCACCTCCTCTACTGCCGCCTCATCTACCACCGCCTCATCTACTGCCCCTCATTTACCACTGCCTCATCTACCACTGCCTCATCTACCACTGCCTCATCTCACCTACCACTGCCTCACCTCACCTACCACTGCCTCACCAACTACTGCCTCACCAACCACTGCCTCACCAACCACTGCCTCATCTACCACTGCCTCACCTACCACCACCTCACCTACCACCACCTCACCAACCACTGCCTCACCTACCACTGCCTCACCTTCCACTGCCTCACCAACCACTGCCTCACCAACCACTGCCTCACCTACCACCACCTCACCAACCACTGCCTCACCTATCACTGCCTCACCTTCCACTGCCTCACCAACCACTGCCTTACCTACCACTGCCTTACCTACCACTGCCTCACCAACCACTGCCTCACCAACCACTGCCTCACCTACCACTGCCTCACCAACCACTGCCTTACCTACCACTGCCTTACCTACCACTGCCTCACCAACCACTGCCTCACCAACCACTGCCTCACCTACCACTGACTCACCTACCACTACCTCACTAACCACTGCCTCACCAACCACCACGTCACCAACCACTGCCTCACCTACCACTGCCTTACCTACCACTGCCTCACCAACCACTGCCTCACCAACCACTGCCTCACCTACCACTGACTCACCTACCACTACCTCACTAACCACTGCCTCACCAACCACCATGTCACCAACCACTGCCTCACCTACCACCACCTCATCTACCACAACCTCATCTACCACAACCTCATCTACCACCACCTCATCTACCACTGCCTCACCTACCAATGCCTCACTAACAACTGCCTCACCAACCGCTGCCTCACCAACCGCTGCCTCATCTACCACTGCCTCACCTACCACCACCTCACCTACCACTGCCTCACCTACCACTGCCTCACCTGCCACTGCCTCACCAACCATCACCTCACCAACCACCACCTCACCAACCACTGGCTCACCAACCACTGCCTCACCTACCACCACCTCACCAACCACTACCTCACCAACCACACCTCACCTACCACCGCCTCACCTGCCACTGCCTCACCTGCCACTGCTTCACCAACCACCACCTCACCTACCATAACCTCACCTACCACCACCTCACCAACCACTGCCTCACCTACCACTGCCTCACCTACCACCGCCTCACCTGCCACCGCCTCACCTGCCACCGCCTCACCTACCACAACCTCATCTACCACAACCTCATCTACCACCACCTCATCTACCACTGGCTCACCTACCAATGCCTCACTAACAACTGCCTCACCAACCGCTGCCTCATCTACCACTGCCTCACCTACCACCACCTCACCTACCACCACCTCACCTACCACCGCCTCACCTACCACTGCCTCACCTGCCACTGCCTCACCAACCACCGCCTCACCAACCACCACCTCACCTACCACCACCTCACCTACCACCACCTCACCAACCACTGCCTCACCAACCACCGCCTCACCAACCACCACCCCACCTACCACCACCTCACCAACCACTGCCTCACCAACCACACCTCACCTACCACCGCCTCACCTGCCACTGCCTCACCTGCCACTGCCTCACCTGCCACTGCCTCACCTGCCACTGCCTCACCTGCCACTGCCTCACTTGCCACTGCCTCACCTGCCACTGCCTCACCAACCACCACCTCACCAACCACCACCTCACCTACCACCACCTCACCTACCACCACCTCACCTACCACCACCTCACCAACCACCGCCTCACCAACCACTGCCTCACCTACCACCACCTCACCAACCATTACCTCACCAACCACACCTCACCTACCACCGCCTCACCTGCCACTGCCTCACCTGCCACTGCCTCACCTGCCACTGCCTCACTTGCCACTGCCTCACCTGCCACTGCCTCACCAACCACCACCTCACCAACCACCACCTCACCTACCACCACCTCACCTACCACCACCTCACCAACCACTGCCTCACCAACCACTGCCTCACCTACCACCACCTCACCAACCATTACCTCACCAACCACACCTCACCTACCACCGCCTCACCTGCCACTGCCTCACCTGCCACTGCCTCACCTGCCACTGCCTCACCTACCACCACCTCACCAACCACTACCTCACCAACCACACCTCACCTACCACCGCCTCACCTGCCACCGCCTCACCTGCCACTGCCTCACCTACCACTGCCTCACCAACCACCACCTCACCTACCACCGCCTCACCTGCCACTGCCTCACCTGCCACTGCCTCACCTACCACCACCTCACCTACCACTGCCTCACCTACCACCACCTCACCTACCACTGCCTCACCTACCACCACCTCACCTACCACTGCCTCACAAACCACTGCCTCACCTACCACCACCTCATCTACCACAACCTCATCTACCACCACCTCATCTACCACCACCTCATCTACCACTGCCTCACATACCACTGCCTCACCTACCGATGTCTTGATGTTTTCCAATTCTTCTCCTCTAATGACTGTATCTGAGAAAACAGTCATATTCATATTTTTATTTATTTGGCTACATATATTTGTATTTCATGACATTTATCATTCATTGTGTGTTATGACATATATCAGTCATTGTTGTGTGTCATGATATTTGTCAGTTATTGTCGTATTTCATGTTTATCATTTGATGGTGTTTGACAGATGTTAATAACCTTTGTCTCCAAGCCTTTGCGGATTATCGGTTTCCATTTGTCACCAAAATCACATCTCCCCTGCCTCAAAGCCTGTGATGATTTGTTGGTTTACATTGTCCTTGTTGTCTGAAGTCATGTGTGTGACTGCAAGCCTGAAACTATGATCACTTGACAGAAACTCCAGCATTCCCTCAAACATACAGATCTGTGATTGGTGTGTGTTTCTGCTTGTATTCCCTCAAACATACAGATCTGTGATTGGTGTGTGTTTCTGCTTGTATTCCCTCTTACAGATCTGTGATTGGTCTGTGTTTCTGCTTGTATTCTCTCTAACAGATCTGTGATTATTGTGTGTTTCTGCTTGTATTCCCTCAAACATACAGATCTGTGATTGGTGTGTGTTTCTGCTTGTATTCCCTCAAACATACAGATCTGTAATTGGTGTGTGTTTCTGCTTGTATTCCCTAATACAGATCTGTGATTGGTGTGTTTTTGCTTGTATTATCTCAAACATACAGATATGTGATTGGTGTGTGTTTCTGCTTGTATTCTCTCAAACATACAGATCTGTGACTGGTGTGTGTTTCTGCTTGTATTCCCTCAAACACACAGATCTGTGATTGGTGTGTGTTTCTGCTTGTATTCCCTCAAACATACAGATCTGTGATTGGTGTGTGTTTCTGCTTGTATTCCTTCAAACATACAGATCTGTGATTGGTGTGTGTTTCTGCTTGTATTCCTTCAAACATACAGATCTGTGATTGGTCTGTGTTTCTGCTTGTATTCCCTCAAACATACAGATCTGTGATTGGTCTGTGTTTCTGCTTGTATTCCCTCAAACATACAGATCTGTGATTGGTGTGTGTTTCTGCTTGTATTCCTTCAAACATACAGATCTGTGATTGGTGTGTGTTTCTGCTTGTATTCCTTCAAACATACAGATCTGTGATTGGTCTGTGTTTCTGCTTGTATTTCCCTAGCCCCCCAAAGGTTGACAAGCATCACCAGTCTTTGATCATCTCTGGAGCTGTCACCAAGGTCAGTAGGCCGTTACATCGTTGTTATCTGTAGTTCACAGTGCACTGTTGTCTCTCAGTGCAAATAAGCTGACAGTGCACTATAGTCTATCAGACACACAGTCAAAGAATTGTAGACAATAATGTTTTTTTACTGCCACCAAATTCAGGCAATGTACAGCACAGCTGGCATGAGTGCATGCTCTCTGAGTTGATGAGTCCCTGCTTGCAACCCATGCTCTCTGAGTTGATGAGTCCCTGCTTGCAACCCATGCTGTCTGAGTGGATGTGTCCCTGCTTGCAACCCATGCTCTGAGTGGATGTGTCCCTGCTTGCAACCCATGCTCTCTGAGTGGATGTGTCCCTGCTTGCAACCCACGCTCTCTGAGTGGATGTCCTTGCTTGCAACCCACGCTCTCTGAGTGGATGTCCCTGCTTGCAACCCATGCTCTCTGAGTGGATGTGTCCCTGCTTGCAACCACTGCTCTCTGAGTGAATGAGTCCCTGCTTGCAACCCATGCTCTCTGGGTGGATGTGTCCCTGCTTGCAACCCATGCTCTCTGAGTGGATGTGTCCCTGCTTGTAACCCATGCTCTCTGAGTGGTGAGTTCCTGCTTGCAACCCATGCTCTCTGAGTGGATGTGTCCCTGCTTGCAACCCATGCTCTCTGAGTGGATGTCCCTGCTTGCAACCCATGCTCTCTGAGTGGATGTCCCTGCTTGCAACCCATGCTCTCTGAGTGGATGTCCCTGATTGCAACCCATGCTCTCTGAGTGGATGTGTCCCTGCTTGCAACCCATGCTCTCTGAGTGGTGAGTTCCTGCTTGTAAACCATGCTCTCTGAGTGGATGAGTTCCTGTTTGCAACTTATGCTCTCTGAGTGGATGTGTCCCTGCTTGTAACCCATGCTCTCTGAGTGGATGGATGTCCCTGCTTGCAACCCATATATTGTCTATACATGCTTCAGCCATTATTGTTTAACTGACCACGGCAGTTTGATAGTGACATTTTGTTCTCAACAAGAAAATCTACAACAGTGTCTGTTAGATTCTTTACTGTGTGAGAAAATATGTCAATGAACACAAAGGAACTTTACACAGGAACAGGTAAGTTCACAGTTCACTGTTGTCTGTCAGTGCACAGGTAAGTTCACAGTTCACTGTTATCTGTCAGTAGACAGGTAAGTTCACAGTTCACTGTTGTCTGTCAGTACACAGGTAAGTTCACAGTTCACTGTTATCTGTCAGTAGACAGGTAAGTTCACAGTTCACTGTTGTCTGTCAGTACACAGGTAAGTTCACAGTTCACTTTTTTCTGTCAGTACACAGATAAGTTCACACTTTACTTACAAAGGAACTTTACACAGGCTTACAGCCTTGAATGTATTGGGCATTAAATTTCAGTTGATTTGTCTGTGAGATGTCTGTGAGATGTCTGTGAGATGTCTGTAGGATGTCTGGGATGTCTGTGGGATGTCTGTGGGATGTCTGTGAGATGTCTGTGAGATGTCTGTGAGATGTCTGTGGGATGTCTGTGGGATGTCTGTGAGATGTCTGTGAGATGTCTGTGGGATGTCTGTAGGATGTCTGGGATGTCTGTGGGATGTCTGTGAGATGTCTGAAACCCAATCTGCCCTTAATGAACTTGAATGCTTTTACTTCTTGGAGGCTAATACAGTCTGTTGTTAAATTAATTCAGTAGATTCCTCTCAAATATTGGCAGATACATGTGATGCATTCTTGTGTCCAGAGTGAATACACATTTTGAAATATTCGTCCAAGAAAGCTTCTAGTTCACTCAGCAGCTGTAGTATACCCAAATAGTTGCCATTGTGTTATGAGCCACTAAAGTGATGTGACAAAATTTGGGGGCAAGAAAGCCAATGACTGAAACCACAGCGGTCAGCACTTGATGGCCAGTATTGCTGCTGTCTGCAATTTACCTTCAGGGACAAACAGTCTACATTTGCAGTTGCTGTATTATGCTTTATCAAATATGCTGCCATGACATTTGGATGTTGTCCATTTGCACGTGCTACAATTACATACATGACTGTGCTAGCAGTCACTGAACCCTGATGTAGCAAAAGGAGATTCTTTCTTGGAACACAGTCAGTACACACAGCGGTCAACAAGACCTTGTGATTGTCTGTGTGTGTAAGAGAGAGAGAGTCAGAGCATGGGAAATATTATTTCAGTTTGACATTACAAAGAATTAATTTAAATGTGAAATATATTTTTTTTTAAACCTGTACCTTGTTATAAAAAGATCAACATGCGGCCCCTAAGCCTGTAGGCCCCTTGGGCAAGTGCCCAGTGTGCCTATGCAATTAGATGGACCTGCACTGTTTGTCAGTGCACAGGGAAGTTCACAGTTCACTGTTGTCTGTCAGTACACAGATAAGTTCACACTTTACTGTTGTCTGTCAGTACACAGGTAAGTTCACAGTGTACCTGTGTCTATCAGTGCAAGTGTAAAATTTACAATGTACTGTTGTGTGTCAGTGTGTGAAGTTGTCACCACATCATTGTAGGACAGAGTTGTGTGAAGTAAGTAAGTGGATAAACCCGGACTGCTGTAATGATAATCTTTACTAATCACTTGTGTAAAGGTATCACCACATGATTATGTGACAGACTTGTGTGAAGGTGTCACCACATGATTATGTGACAGACTTGTGTGAAGGTGTCACTACATCATTGTGTGAGAAACTTGTGTGAAGATATTAGCAAGTGATTGTATGACAGTCTGATGTGAAACTGTCACCGTCTGATGGCTCAGTTGTGCTGGTGTCCACAGGGAGACAGGGACTTCACTACTCAGGCTCTCAAGTGTTTCCAAGAAAAACCTGTCCCAACTCACGACGCCCGACCACGTCCACCACAAGTGTCCCACCACATCCACCAGCCCAGGTAGTCTGGGAACATCTCTGTTACCGTCACCAGTGTTGGTCCTCCAGCACCGTCACCACTCTTGGAGCCGTCACTCAAGAGCCTGGACCTCATTGACTGAGACTGGTCTTGGCAGTTTCTCATTTGTACTGTTGTTTTGTGGGCCGACTTCATCATAACAGTTTTCCTGATTGTTAGTGTGGACTTCATCTTTACAGTTTTTGCACCAATTGACAGTGTTTGTGAATTCATCATAAAATTTGTTGTACTGATTGTTTGTGCAGCTTCCTTGTGGTTTGTGACATGCAATATTTTGTTTTATATTTGTATGTGTCTTGCTGGGGCTGAATCAACTTGTAGCAGATACCTAGATGAATGTGTCCTGCTGGGGCTGAATCAACTTGTAGCAGATACCTATATGAATGTGTCTTGCTGGGGCTGAATCAACTTGTAGCAGATACCTAGATGAATGTGTCTTGCTGGGGCTGAATCAACTTGTAGCAGATACCTAGATGAATGTGTCTTGCTGGGGCTGAATCAACGTGTAGCAGATACCTAGATGAATGTGTCCTGCTGGGGCTGAATCAACTTCTGGCAGATACCTAGATGAATGTGTCTTGCTGGGGCTGAATCAACTTCTGACAGATACCTACTCAAAATCTGCCCTACATTCGCTGGGACTGAACCAACTCCTAGCAGATAACTACGCAGACCCAACCCTAAACTGTGACCAGTGATTATTGAGGGGCAAGATTTCCTGGTGTTTGTGACCAGAAGTCAGCCTGGGTTCAATGCTGAATGACCACTCTGACCAGCAGTTTTGCAGAATATTGTTCTAATTGTTACTGTTAGAAACTACCGTAATACGTCATCTAGATTTCAGCATCTGGTGAATTATTGAACAGAGTGTGATAGTCATCTGATCATTTCAACCATCAGTTTTCTCGCATGCCATGTCATGTTGGTTTGTCCCTGAATTGTGTGTCTTTTGCTGCAGTATCTTCACTTGCAGATGGTTGAAATATACCAGTCATGGAAGAAAGGAGCCATGTGGCAGTTGAAATATACCAGTCATGGAAGAAAGGATCCATGTGTTAGTTAAGATATACCAGTCATGGAAGGGTCCATGTGGTAGTTGAAAAATACCAGTCATGAAAGGAAGGATCCATGTGGTAGTTGAAATATACCAGTCATAAAAAGAGCCATGTAGTAGTTGAAATATACCAGTCATGGAAGGAAGGAGCCATGTGGTAGTTGAAATATACCAGTCATGGAAGGAAGGATCCATGTGGTAGTTGAAATATACCAGTCATGAAAAGAGCCATGTAGTAGTTAAAATTTACCAGTCATGGAAGGAAGGAGCCATGTGGTAGTTTAAATATACCAGTCATGGAAGAAAGGAGCCAGGTGGTAGTTGAAAAATACCAGTGATGGAAGGGTCCATGTGGTAGTTAAAATATACCAGTCATAGAAGGAAGGATCCATGTAGTTGAAATATACCAGTCATGGAAGGAAGGAGCCATGTGGTAGTTGAAATATACCAGTCATGGAAGGAAAGAGCCATGTGGTAGTTGAAATATACCAGTCATGAAAGAAAGGATCCATGTGGTAGTTGAAATATACCAGTCATGGAAGGAAGGAGCCATGTGGTAGTTAAAATATACCAGTCATGGAAGCAAGGAGCCATGTTCTAGTTGAAATATACCAGTCATGGAAGGAAGGAGCCATGTGGTAGTTAAAATATACCAGTCATAGAAGGAAGGATCCATGTGGTAGTTGAAATATACCAGTCATGGAAAGAAGGAGCCATGTGGTAAGTGAAATATACCAGTCATGGAAGGAAGAAGCCATGTGGTAGTTATAATATACCAGTCATAAAAGGAAGGATCCATGTGGTAGTTGAAATATACCATTCATGGAAGGAAGGAGCTATGTGGTAGTTGAAATATACCAGTCATGGAAGGAAGGAGCTATGTGGTAGTTGAAATATACCAGTCATGAAAAGATCCATGTAGTAGTTGAAATATACTAGTCATGGAAGGAAGGAGCCATGTGGTAGTTGAAAAATACCAGTCATGGAAGGAAGAAGCCATGTGGTAGTTGAAATATACCAGTCATGAAAAGATCCATGTAGTAGTTGAAATATACTAGTCATGGAAGGAAGGAGCCATGTGGTAGTTGAAATATACCAGTCATGGAAGGAAGGAGCTATGTGGTAAGTGAAATATACCATTTATGGAAGGAAGGAGCCATGTGGTAGGTGAAATATACCAGTCATGGAAGGAAGGAGCCATGTGGTAGTTGAAATATACCAGTCATGAAAGGAAGGAGCCATGTGGTAGTTGAAATATACCAGTCATGAAAAGAGCCATGTAGTAGTTAAAATATACCAGTCATGGAAGGAAGGAGCCATGTGGTAAGTGAAATATACCAGTCATGGAAGGAAGGATCCATGTGGTAGTTGAAATATACCAGTCATGGAAGGAAGAGCCATGTGATAGTTGAAATATACCAGTCATGGAAGGAAGAATCCATGTGGTAGTTAAAATATACCAGTCATGGAAGGAAGGATCCATGTGGTAGTTGAAATATACCAGTCAAGGAAGGAAGGAGCCATGTGGTAGTTAAAATATACCAGTCATGAAAAGATCCATTTAGTAGTTGAAATATACCAGTCATGGAAGGAAGGAGCCATGTATTAGGTGAAATATACCAGTCATGGAAGGAAAGAGCCATTTGGTAGTTGAAATATACCAGTCATGGAAGGAAAGAGCCATGTGGTAGTTGAAATATACCAGTCATGGAAGGAAGGAGCCATGTGGTAGTTGAAATATACCAATCATGGAAGGAGAGACACTAGACCACCAGCTCAAACATGAATGCAGGATATTGGAGACACCTTAAGATGCTGGGCATTCTAGTCGTATACCTTTTGGGATGATACTGGTCCAGATCATCTAGTCACACCCTGAACTCTGATGCCCCAGGAGCCTGAGTAATGGTTACTTTCCCTGTCTTCTGCCCTGTAGAAATAGAGCTCTGTGGCCACTGTCCAGCTGTCAGTGATTTCACCAGTCACCTCACTGTGGACATGGTCAGTCCAGCTGTTAGTGATTTCACCAGTCACCTCACCGTGCACATGTCAGTCCAGCTGTCAGTGATTTCACCAGTCACCTCACCGTGGACATGTCAGTCCAGCTGTCAGTGATTTCATCAGTCACCTCACCGTGGACATGTCAGTCCAGCTGTCAGTGATTTCATCAGTCACCTCACTGTGGACATGTCAGTCCAGCTGTCAGTGATTTCATCAGTCACCTCACCGTGGACATGTCAGTCCAGCTGTCAGTGATTTCATCAGTCACCTCACTGTGGACATGTCAGTCCAGCTGTCAGTGATTTCATCAGTCACCTCACCGTGGACATGGTCAGTCCAGCTGTCAGTGATTTCACCAGTCACCTCACTGTGGACATGGTCAGTCCAGCTGTCAGTGATTTCACCAGTCACCTCACGGTGGACATGGTCAGTCCAGCTGTCAGTGATTTCACCAGTCACCTCACCGTGCACATGTCAGTCCAGCTGTCAGTGATTTCACCAGTCACCTCACTGTGGACATGGTCAGTCCAGCTGTCAGTGATTTCACCAGTCACCTCACTGTGGACATGGTCAGTCCAGCTGTCAGTGATTTCACCAGTCACCTCACCGTGCACATGTCAGTCCAGCTGTCAGTGATTTCACCAGTCACCTCACTGTGGACATCGTCAGTCCAGCTGTCAGTGATTTCACCAGTCACCTCACTGTGGACATGTCAGTCCAGCTGTCAGTGATTTCACCAGTCACCTCACCGTGCACATGTCAGTCCAGCTGTCAGTGATTTCACCAGTCACCTCACCGTGGACATGTCAGTCCAGCTGTCAGTGATTTCACCAGTCACCTCACGGTGGACATGTCAGTCCAGCTGTCAGTGATTTCATCAGTCACCTCACTGTGGACATGTCAGTCCAGCTGTCAGTGATTTCATCAGTCACCTCACCGTGGACATGGTCAGTCCAGCTGTCAGTGATTTCATAAGTCACCTCACGATGGACATGGTCAGTCCAGCTGTCAGTCATTTCATCAGTCACCTCACCGTGGACATGGTCAGTCCAGCTGTCAGTGATTCATCAGTCACCTCACCGTGGACATGGTCAGTCCAGCTGTCAGTGATTTCACCAGTCACCTCACCATGGACATGGTCAGTCCAGCTGTCAGTGATTTCGCCAGTCACCTCACCGTGGACATGTCAGTCCAGCTGTCAGTGATTTCATTAGTGTCACTTTACCCTGGACATGTCAGTCTTGTCTGTCCACTATGCTCACTGTTCGCGTCCTCAAGGTCATCTTTTTTCAAGTGTTGATCATTAGTGCAGAATGCCACAGCCCTCATGTCCATTCTGACCTCTGGAAGTGACATATTGTTTATTTGGCTTACTTTTGTGGTGCGGGTCAATTAGCCAGTAAATATACACTCCATCATCATCTGTGGCAGTGGATGACACACTGCTACCATACGCTCTTTTTATTTCTGATATCTTTATCACATTTATGTTACAAGACATGATTTTATTGTGTTCATTTAATTTGTGCTGCTAAAGTACAATACACTGTTTCCTGCTACAAGTGTTAATCAGTCATTTCGTGTTGATATGATGTCAGTGGTTTGTGTACAAGTGGGGGTGTGTGTGTGATAGCAACCCTAGCTGCCTGTAACCATGGCTACATGTAAGCCAGCTGGTAACCCAGTGCATTGAGTTGAGGTTTCAATGCCTCCTCCCCGGTGTTAACTTTGGTATAGCATCGTAGTTGTTGGTCTGTCTGTTCTCTGGTATAGCATCGTAGTTGTTGGCCTGTCTGTTCTCTGGTATAGCATTGTAGTTGTTGGCCTGTCTGTTCTCTGGTATAGCATTGTAGTTGTTGGTCTGTCTGTTCTCTGGTATAGCATTGTAGTTGTTGGTCTGTCTGTTCTCTGGTATAGCATCGTAGTTGTTGGTCTGTCTGTTCTCTGGTATAGCATTGTAGTTGTTGGCCTGTCTGTTCTCTGGTATAGCATTGTAGTCGTTGGTCTGTCTGTTCTCTGGTATAGCATTGTAGTTGTTGGTCTGTCTGTTCTCTGGTATAGCATTGTAGTTGTTGGTCCGTCTGTTCTCTGGTATAGCATCGTAGTTGTTGGTCTGTCTGTTCTCTGGTATAGCATTGTAGTTGTTGGTCTGTCTGTTCTCTGGTATAGCATCGTAGTTGTTGGTCTGTCTGTTCTCTGGTATAGCATTGTAGTTGTTGGTCTGTCTGTTCTCTGGTATAGCATTGTAGTTGTTGGTCTGTCTGTTCTCTGGTATAGCATTATAGTCGTTGGTCTGTCTGTTCTCTGGTATAGCATTGTAGTTGTTGGTCTGTCTGTTCTCTGGTATAGCATTGTAGTTGTTGGTCTGTCTGTTCTCTGGTATAGCATTGTAGTTGTTGGTCTGTCTGTTCTCTGGTATAGCATTGTAGTTGTTGGTCTGTCTGTTCTCTGGTATAGCATTGTAGTTGTTGGTCCGTCTGTTCTCTGGTATAGCATCGTAGTTGTTGGTCTATCTGTTCTCTGATATAGCATTGTAGTTGTTGGTCCGTCTGTTCTCTGGTATAGCATTGTAGTCGTTGGTCTGTCTGTTCTCTGGTATAGCATTGTAGTTGTTGGTCTGTCTGTTCTCTGGTATAGCATTGTAGTTGTTGGTCCGTCTGTTCTCTGGTATAGCATTGTAGTCGTTGGTCTGTCTGTTCTCTGGTATAGCATTGTAGTTGTTGGTCTGTCTGTTCTCTGGTATAGCATTGTAGTTGTTGGTCCGTCTGTTCTCTGGTATAGCATTGTAGTTGTTGGTCCGTCTGTTCTCTGGTATAGCATTGTAGTTGTTGGTCTGTCTGTTCTCTGGTATAGCATTGTAGTTGTTGGTCCGTCTGTTCTCTGGTATAGCATTGTAGTTGTTGGTCTGTCTGTTCTCTGGTATAGCATTGTAGTTGTTGGTCTGTCTGTTCTCTGGTATAGCATTGTAGTTGTTGGTCCGTCTGTTCTCTGGTATAGCATTGTAGTTGTTGGTCTGTCTGTTTTCTGGTATAGCTTTGTAGTTGTTGGTCTGTCTGTTCTCTGGTATAGCATTGTAGTTGTTGGTCTGTCTGTTCTCTGGTATAGCTTTGTAGTTGCTGGTCTGTCTGTTCTCTGGTATAGCATTGTAGTTGTTGGTCTGTCTGTTCTCTGGTATAGCATTGTAGTTGTTGGTCTGTCTGTTTTCTGGTACAGCATTGTAGTCGTTGGTCTGTCTGTTCTCTGGTATAGCATTGTAGTTGTTGGTCTGTCTGTTTTCTGGTATAGCATTGTAGTTGTTGGTCTGTCTGTTTTCTGGTATAGCATCGTAGTCGTTGATCTGTCTGTCTTCTGGTATAGCATTGTAGTTGTTGGTCTGTCTGTTCTCTGGTATAGCTTTGTAGTTGCTGGTCTGTCTGTTCTCTGGTATAGCATTGTAGTTGTTGGTCTGTCTGTTCTCTGGTATAGCATTGTAGTTGTTGGTCTGTCTGTTTTCTGGTACAGCATTGTAGTCGTTGGTCTGTCTGTTCTCTGGTATAGCATTGTAGTTGTTGGTCTGTCTGTTTTCTAGTATAGCATTGTAGTTGTTGGTCTGTCTGTTTTCTGGTATAGCATCGTAGTCGTTGGTCTGTCTGTCTTCTGGTGTAGTCGTTGGTCTGTGTGTCTTCTGGTATAGTATCGTAGTCGATGGTCTGTCTGTCTTCTGGTATAGCATCGTAATCGTTGGTCTGTCTGTTTTCTGGTATAGCATCGTAGTCGTTGGTCTGTCTGTTTTCTGGTATAGCATTGTAGTCGTTGGTCTGTCTGTTTTCTGGTATGGCATCGAAATAGTTGGTCTGTTTGTTTTCTGGTATAGCATCGTAATCGTTGGTCTGTCTGTTTCCTGGTATAGCATCGTAATCGTTGGTCTGTCTGTTTCCTGGTATGGCATCATAGTTGTTTGCCTGTTTCTGTGTGTGTTTGTGAACAATGTGCTTGTTCATTGAGTTGATTCAAGAACTGACGTCACAGCGCTCAGGGCATTTCCATAAGCGGTTGGTCCCCATCTTCAGTTTTAGTACTAATGGTGCCAGTAGCATTTTAAATAAATGTCTGTCTCGCCTTTTCTCTAAGTCTCAAGCATCGAGCAGACGACATTACTAATGTGTGTGTGTCACAGGTGACGTAACATGACAACATTACTAGTGTGTGAGTGTCACATGTGACATAACATGACAACATTACTAGTGTGTGAGTGTCACAGGTGACGTAACATGACAACATTACTAGTGTGCGAGTGTCACAGGTGAGATGACAACATTACTAGTGTGTGAGTGAGTGATGACAACATTACAGTGTCACAGTAAGATGACAACATTACTAGTGTGTGAGTGTCACAGGTGAGATGACAACATTACTAAGTGTCACAGGTGACGTAACATGACAACATTACTAGTGTGTGAGTGTCACAGGTGAGATGACAACATTACAACATCACTATGACAACATTACTAGTGTGTGAGTGTCACAGGTGAGATGACAACATTACTAGTGTGTGTGTGTCACAGGTGACGTAACATGACAACATTACTAGTGTGCGAGTGTCACAGGTGAGATGACAACATTACTAGTGTGTGAGTGTCACAGGTGATGTAACATGACAACATTACTAGTGTGTGAGTGTCACAGGTGAGATGACAACATTACTAGTGTGTGAGTGTCAGAGGTGAGATGACAACATTACTAGTGTGTGAGTGTCACAGGTGAGATGACAACATTACTAGTGTGTGAGTGTCACAGGTGAGATGACAACATTACTAGTGTGTGAGTGTCACAGGTGAGATGACAACATTACTAGTGTGTGAGTGTCACAGGTGAGATGACAACATTACTAGTGTGTGAGTGTTTTAGGTGAGATGACAACATTACTAGTGTGTGAGTGTTTTAGGTGAGATGACAACATTACTAGTGTGTGAGTGTTTAGGTGAGATGACAACATTACTAGTGTGTGAGTGTTTTAGGTGAGATGACAACATTACTAGTGTGTGAGTGTTTTAGGTGAGATGACAACATTACTAGTGTGTGAGTGTCACAGGTGAGATGACAACATTACTAGTGTGTGAGTGTCACAGGTGAGATGACAACATTACTAGTGTGTGAGTGTCACAGGTGAGATGACAACATTACTAGTGTGTGAGTGTCACAGGTGAGATGACAACATTACTAGTGTGTGAGTGTCACAGGTGAGATGACAACATTACTAGTGTGTGAGTGTCACAGGTGAGATGACAACATTACTAGTGTGTGAGTGTCACAGGTGAGATGACAACATTACTAGTGTGTGAGTGTCACAGGTGAGATGACAACATTACTAGTGTGTGTGAGTGTCACAGTGTGTGAGTGAGGTGAGATGACAACATTACTAGTGTGTGAGTGTCACAGGTGAGATGACAACATTACTAGTGTGTGAGTGTCACAGGTGAGATGACAACATTACTAGTGTGTGAGTGTCACAGGTGAGATGACAACATTACTAGTGTGTGAGTGTCACAGGTGAGATGACAACATTACTAGTGTGTGAGTGTCACAGGTGAGATGACAACATTACTAGTGTGTGAGTGTCACAGGTGAGATGACAACATTACTAGTGTGTGAGTGTCACAGGTGAGATGACAACATTACTAGTGTGTGAGTGTCACAGGTGAGATATTATGACAACATTACTAGTGTGTGAGTGTCACAGATGACAACATTACTAGTGTGCGAGTGTCACAGGTGAGATGACAACATTACTAGTGTGTGAGTGTCACAGGTGAGATGACAACATTACTAGTGTGTGAGTGTCAGGTGAGGTGAGATGAGATGACAACATTACTAGTGTGTGAGTGTCACAGGTGAGATGACAACATTACTAGTGTGTGAGTGAGTGTCACAGGTACTAGTGTATTATGACAACATTACTAGTGTGTGAGTGTTGAGGTGAGATGACAACATTACTAGTGAGTGTCACAGGTGAGTGTCAGTGTGTGAGTGTCAGAGGTGAGATGACAACATTACCGGTGTGAGTGTTTTAGGTGAGATGACAACATTACTAGTGTGTGAGTGTCACAGGTGAGATGACAACATTACTAGTGTGTGAGTGTCACAGGTGACGTAACATGACAACATTACTAGTGTGTGAGTGTCAGAGGTGAGATGACAACATTACTAGTGTGTGAGTGTCACAGGTGAGATGACAACATTACTAGTGTGTGAGTGTCACAGGTGAGATGACAACATTACTAGTGTGTGAGTGTCACAGGTGAGATGACAACATTACTAGTGTGTGAGTGTCACAGGTGAGATGACAACATTACTAGTGTGTGAGTGTCACAGGTGAGATGACAACATTACTAGTGTGTGAGTGTCACAGGTGAGATGACAACATTACTAGTGTGTGAGTGTCAGAGGTGAGATGACAACATTACTAGTGTGTGAGTGTCACAGGTGAGATGACAACATTACTAGTGTGTGAGTGTCACAGGTGAGATGACAACATTACTAGTGTGTGAGTGTCACAGGTGAGATGACAACATTACTAGTGTGTGAGTGATGACAACATTACTAGTGTGTGAGTGTCACAGGTGAGATGACAACATTACTAGTGTGTGAGTGTCAGAGGTGAGATGACAACATTACTAGTGTGTGAGTGTCACAGGTGAGATGACAACATTACTAGTGTGTGAGTGTCACAGGTGAGATGACAACATTACTAGTGTGTGAGTGTCACAGGTGAGATGACAACATTACTAGTGTGTGAGTGTCACAGGTGAGATGACAACATTACTAGTGTGTGAGTGTCACAGGTGAGATGACAACATTACTAGTGTGTGAGTGTCACAGGTGAGATGACAACATTACTAGTGTGTGAGTGTCACAGGTGAGATGACAACATTACTAGTGTGTGAGTGTCACAGGTGAGATGACAACATTACTAGTGTGTGAGTGTCACAGGTGAGATGACAACATTACTAGTGTGTGAGTGTCAGAGGTGAGATGACAACATTACTAGTGTGTGAGTGTCACAGGTGAGATGACAACATTACTAGTGTGTGAGTGTCACAGGTGAGATGACAAACATTACTAGTGTGTGAGTGTGTGAGATGTGTGTGTGTCAGAGGTGAGATGACAACATTACTAGTGTGTGAGTGTCAGAGGTGAGATGACAACATTACTAGTGTGTGAGTGTCACAGGTGAGATGACAACATTACTAGTGTGTGAGTGTCACAGGTGAGATGACAACATTACTAGTGTGTGAGTGTCACAGGTGAGATGACAACATTACTAGTGTGTGAGTGTCACAGGTGAGATGACAACATTACTAGTGTGTGAGTGTCACAGGTGAGATGACAACATTACTAGTGTGTGAGTGTTTTCAGTGAGATGACAACATTACTAGTGTGTGAGTGTCAGAGGTGAGATGACAACATTACTAGTGTGTGAGTGTCACAGGTGAGATGACAACATTACTAGTGTGTGAGTGTCACAGGTGAGATGACAACATTACTAGTGTGTGAGTGTCACAGGTGAGATGACAACATTACTAGTGTGTGAGTGTCACAGGTGAGATGACAACATTACTAGTGTGTGAGTGTCAGTGTGTGAGGTGAGATGACAACATTACTAGTGTGTGAGTGTCACAGGTGAGATGACAACATTACTAGTGTGTGAGTGTCACAGGTGAGATGACAACATTACTAGTGTGTGAGTGTCACAGGTGAGATGACAACATTACTAGTGTGTGAGTGTCACAGGTGAGATGACAACATTACTAGTGTGTGAGTGTCACAGGTGAGATGACAACATTACTAGTGTGTGAGTGTCACAGGTGAGATGACAACATTACTAGTGTGTGAGTGTCACAGGTGAGATGACAACATTACTAGTGTGTGAGTGTCACAGGTGAGATGACAACATTACTAGTGTGTGAGTGTGACAACATTAGGTGAGTGATGAGATGACAACATTACTAGTGTGTGAGTGTCACAGGTGAGATGACAACATTACTAGTGTGTGTGTGTCACAGGTGAGATGACAACATTACTAGTGTGTGAGTGTCACAGGTGAGATGACAACATTACTAGTGTGTGAGTGTCACAGGTGAGATGACAACATTACTAGTGTGTGAGTGTCACAGGTGAGATGACAACATTACTAGTGTGTGAGTGTCACAGGTGAGATGACAACATTACTAGTGTGTGAGTGTCACAGGTGAGATGACAACATTACTAGTGTGTGAGTGTCACAGGTGAGATGACAACATTACTAGTGTGTGTGAGTGACAACATTACTAGTGTGAGGTGAGATGACAACATTACTACTAGTGTGTGAGTGTCACAGGTGAGATGACAACATTACTAGTGTGTGAGTGTGTCACAGGTGAGATGACAACATTACTAGTGTGTGAGTGTCACAGGTGAGATGACAACATTACTAGTGTGTGAGTGTCACAGGTGAGATGACAACATTACTAGTGTGTGAGTGTCACAGGTGAGATGACAACATTACTAGTGTGTGTGAGTGTCACAGGTGAGATGACAACATTACTAGTGTGTGAGTGTCAACATTACTAGGTGAGATGACAACATTACTAGTGTGTGTGTGAGTGTCACAGGTGAGATGACAACATTACTAGTGTGTGAGTGTCACAGGTGAGATGACAACATTACTAGTGTGTGAGTGTCACAGGTGAGATGACAACATTACTAGTGTGTGAGTGTCACAGGTGAGATGACAACATTACTAGTGTGTGAGTGTCACAGGTGAGATGACAACATTACTAGTGTGTGAGTGTCACAGGTGAGATGACAACATTACTAGTGTGTGAGTGTCACAGGTGAGATGACAACATTACTAGTGTGTGAGTGTCACAGGTGAGATGACAACATTACTAGTGTGTGAGTGTCACAGGTGAGATGACAACATTACTAGTGTGTGAGTGTCACAGGTGAGATGTTATGGAAACATTACCTGTATATGAGTGTCATAGGTGAGGTTAAATTAGAACATTACTAGTTTGTGTCACAGGTGAGATGACAAGGTGAGAGGTGAGATGACAACATTACTAGTGTGTGAGTGTCACAGGTGAGATGACAACATTACTAGTGTGTGAGTGTCACAGGTGAGATGACAACATTACTAGTGTGTGAGTGTCACAGGTGAGATGACAACATTACTAGTGTGTGAGTGTCACAGGTGAGATGACAACAACATTACTAGTGTGTGAGTGTCACTAGGTGAGATGACACAACATTACTAGTGTGTGAGTGTCACAGGTGAGATGACAACATTACTAGTGTGTGAGTGTCACAGGTGAGATGACAACATTACTAGTGTGTGAGTGTCACAGGTGAGATATTATGACAACATTACTAGTGTGTGAGTGTCACAGGTGAGATGACAACATTACTAGTGTGTGAGTGTCACATGTGAGATATTATGACAACATTACTAGTGTGTGAGTGTCACAGGTGAGATATTATGACAACATTACTAGTGTGTGAGTGTCACAGGTGAGATGACAACATTACTAGTGTGTGAGTGTCACAGGTGACATGACAACATTACTAGTGTGTGAGGTGAGATGACAACATTACTAGTGTGTGAGTAGTGTGAGTGTCACAGGTGAGATGACAACATTACTAGTGTGTGAGTGTCACAGGTGAGATGACAACATTACTATTACTAGTGTCACAGGTGTGAGTGTCAGTGTCAGGTGAGATGACAACATTACTAGTGTGTGAGTGTCACAGGTGAGATGACAACATTACTAGTGTGTGAGTGTCACAGTGTGAGATGAGATGACAACATTACTAGTGTGTGAGTGTCACAGGTGAGATGACAACATTACTAGTGTGTGAGTGTCACATGTGAGATGACAACATTACTAGTGTGTGAGTGTCAGAGGTGAGATGACAACATTACTAGTGTGTGAGTGTCAGAGGTGAGATGACAACATTACTAGTGTGTGAGTGTCACAGGTGAGATGACAACATTACTAGTGTGTGAGTGTCACAGGTGAGATGACAACATTACTAGTGTGTGAGTGTCACAGGTGAGATGACACTAGGTGAGATGACAACATTACTAGTGTGTGAGTGTCACTAGTGTGTGAGGTGAGATGACAACATTACTAGTGTGTGAGTGTCACAGGTGAGATGACAACATTACTAGTGTGTGAGTGTCACAGGTGAGATGACAACATTACTAGTGTGTGAGTGTCACAGGTGAGATGACAACATTACTAGTGTGTGAGTGTCACAGGTGAGATGACAACATTACTAGTGTGTGAGTGTCACAGGTGAGATGACAACATTACTAGTGTGTGAGTGTCACAGGTGAGATGACAACATTACTAGTGTGTGAGTGTCACAGGTGAGATGACAACATTACTAGTGTGTGAGTGTCACAGGTGAGATGACAACATTACTAGTGTGTGAGTGTCACAGGTGAGATGACAACATTACTAGTGTGTGAGTGTCACAGGTGAGATGACAACATTACTAGTGTGTGAGTGTCACAGGTGAGATGACAACATTACTAGTGTGTGAGTGACAACACAGGTGAGATGACAACATTACTAGTGTGTGAGTGTCACAGGTGAGATGACAACATTACTAGTGTGTGAGTGTCACAGGTGAGATGACAACATTACTAGTGTGTGAGTGTCACTAGGTGAGATGACAACATTACTAGTGTGTGAGTGTCACAGGTGAGATGACAACATTACTAGTGTGTGAAGTGTCACAGGTGAGATGACAACATTACTAGTGTGTGAGTGTCACAGGTGAGATGACAACATTACTAGTGTGTGAGTGTTTTAGGTGAGATGACAACATTACTAGTGTGTGAGTGTCACAGGTGAGATGACAACATTACTAGTGTGTGAGTGTCACAGGTGAGATGACAACATTACTAGTGTGTGAGTGTCACAGGTGAGATGACAACATTACTAGTGTGTGAGTGTCACAGGTGAGATGACAACATTACTAGTGTGTGAGTGTCACAGGTGAGATGACAACATTACTAGTGTGTGAGTGTCACAGGTGAGATGACAACATTACTAGTGTGTGAGTGTCACAGGTGAGATGACAACATTACTAGTGTGTGAGTGTCACAGGTGAGATGACAACATTACTAGTGTGTGAGTGTCACAGGTGAGATGACAACATTACTAGTGTGTGTGAGTGTCACAGGTGAGATGACAACATTACTAGTGTGTGAGTGTCACAGGTGAGATGACAACATTACTAGTGTGTGAGTGTCACAGGTGAGATGACAACATTACTAGTGTGTGAGTGTCACAGGTGAGTGACAACATTAGGTGAGTGTCACAGGTGAGATGACAACATTACTAGTGTGTGAGTGTCACAGGTGAGTGACAACATTACTAGTGTGAGTGAGGTGAGATGACAACATTACTAGTGTGTGAGTGTCACAGGTGAGATGACAACATTACTAGTGTGTGAGTGTCACAGGTGAGATGATGACAACATTACTGTGTGTCACAGGTGAGTGACAACATTACTAGGAGTGTCACAGGTGAGATAACATTACTAGTGTGTGAGTGTCACAGGTGAGATGACAACATTACTAGTGTGTGAGTGTCACAGGTGAGATGACAACATTACTAGTGTGTGAGTGTCACAGGTGAGATGACAACATTACTAGTGTGTGAGTGTCACAGGTGAGATGACAACATTACTAGTGTGTGAGTGTCACAGGTGAGATGACAACATTACTAGTGTGTGTGAGTGTCACAGGTGAGATGACAACATTACTAGTGTGTGAGTGTCACAGGTGAGATGACAACATTACTAGTGTGTGAGTGTCACAGGTGAGATGACAACATTACTAGTGTGTGAGTGTCACAGGTGAGATGACAACATTACTAGTGTGTGAGTGTCACAGGTGAGATGACAACATTACTAGTGTGTGAGTGTCACAGGTGAGATGACAACATTACTAGTGTGTGAGTGTCACAGGTGAGATGACAACATTACTAGTGTGTGAGTGTCACAGGTGAGATGACAACATTACTAGTGTGTGAGTGTCACAGGTGAGATGACAACATTACTAGTGTGTGAGTGTGAGGTGAGATGACAACATTACAGTGTGTGAGTGTCACAGGTGAGATGACAACATTACTAGTGTGTGAGTGTCACAGGTGTGAGATGACAACATTACTAGTGTGTGAGTGTCACAGGTGAGATGACAACATTACTAGTGTGTGAGTGTCAACAGGTGAGATGACAGTTTACTAGTGTGTGAGTGTCACAGGTGAGCTGACAACACATACTGATCTAGTGAGTGTCACAGGTGAGATGACAACATTACTAGTGTGTGAGTGTCACAGGTGAGAAATACAACCTCTACTATCTGTGTGGAGTCACTGGTGCACATACAGACTAGACAGTTCTTACAGTCTGTATGAGTGTCACGGTGAGGATGACAACATTACTAGTGTGTGAGTGGTTGCACCTACAGACTAGGACAGTCTCTGCTGATCTCTCACTGGTGGCACCTACAGGCTGGTACAGTCTGCTGATCTCTACCAGCTGTCCCTGCTGATCCTTACAGACTAGACAGTCTCTGCTGATCTCTTACTGGTGCACCTACAGACTAGACAGTCTCTGCTGATCTCTCACTGGTGCACCTACAGACTAGACAGTCTCTGCTGATCTCTTACTGGTGCACCTACAGACTAGACAGTCTCTGCTGATCTCTCACTGGTGTGACTAGACAACCTACAGGGGTGACTAGACAGTCTCTGCTGATCTCCACTGGTGCACCTCTGTTCTCTGGTGCACCTACAGACTAGACAGTCTCTGCTGATCTCTCTCTGGTGCACCTACAGACTAGACAGTCTCTGATGATCTCTCTCTGGTGCACCTATAGACTAGACAGTCTCTGCTGATCTCTCTCTCTCTCTGGTGCACCTATAGACTAGACAGTCTCTGCTGATCTCTCAGGGGTGCACCTACAGACTAGACAGTCTCTGCTGATCTCTCTCTGGTGCTCCTATAGACTAGACAGTCTCTGCTGATCTCTCAGGGGTGCACCTACAGACTAGACAAGTCTCTGCTGATCTCTCACTGGTGCACCTACAGACTAGACAGTCTCTGCTGATCTCTCACTGGTGCACCTACAGACTAGACAGTCTCTGCTGATCTCTCAGGGGTGCACCTTCAGACTAGACAGTCTCTGCTGATCTCTCTCTGGTGCACCTACAGACTAGACAGTCTCTGCTAATCTCTCTCTCTGGTGCACCTATAGACTAGACAGTCTCTGCTGATCTCTCTCTGGCGCACCTATAGACTAGACAGTCTCTGCTGATCTCTCTCAGGGGTGCACTTACAGACTAGACAGTCTCTGCTGATCTCTCTCTGGTGCACCTATAGACTAGACAGTCTCTGCTGATCTCTCAGGGGTGCACCTACAGACTAGACAGTCTCTGCTGATCTCTCACTGGTGCACCTACAGACTAGACAGTCTCTGCTGATCTCTCTCTGGTGCACCTATAGACTAGACAGTCTCTGCTGATCTCTCTCAGGGGTGCACCTACAGACTAGACAGTCTCTGCTGATCTCTCAGGGGTGCACCTACAGACTAGACAGTCTCTGCTGATCTCTCTCTGGTGCACCTATAGACTAGACAGTCTCTGATGATCTCTCAGGGGTGCACCTACAGACTAGACAAGTCTCTTTTGATCTCTCACTGGTGCACCTACAGACTAGACAAGTCTCTGCTGATCTCTCAGGGGTGCACCTACAGACTGGACAGTCTCTGTTGAATGACGCAATGATTGCCATTCTACTCAGAGCATGCCTGTGTTCCCTTTTCACAATATCCCCTATGACTTAGTTACAATTATGACCCCTACCCCAGCTTAAAGGAAAATGGAGTCTGATTACATATACACGTTAACGTCAGTGTCAGCTGTCATCATCATCAAGTTCCTTATCGTCCTTATGTTTGTGTATAGTAGCAGAGCTCAATATGGACATTATTGATTGCACCGTCTGGGTGAAACTGGTTCTCATAGGCGTCCTGATTGGAATTGTCCGTATCGAAGGTGACGAACTCGGGCGAAGCCTGCATCCCGACCACCTGTTGGCAGGTGCCGTTGTACCGGTACAGGTAGAAGGGACGAGCTCTAGGCAGATAGATGGGTTCCTGGTGGTCTCCATCGTTCCTGCAGCAGTAGTCAATGATGGTCTCGTTGAGTGTGTAGACGCCGTCCGGCAGCTTGCCGCTGCTCGACGATTGGGATCCCGTGACCTCATTTTGCCAGCTGATGTAGCCAGAACCAAAGCCACTAGGGCACACGTTGCCCACGCGGTTGATGCAGTAGGCACCTCTCGGCCAGTCGGCTCCCGGAGACAGATCACTGGAGACGCAAAACTGTTGTGTGATGAAATTGTTGAAACCATTTCGCTGTAGTGCTGGCGGCGCGAGATGTGACGGCGTAGAAACTTCGTCGTAGTTGCGATCTGTCGACTCCGTGTGAAAGACAACGATGCCAGTCTGCCACACCGCCCCCGCGTTGTTAGGGCAGTCAGAATCGGGCATCAGCAGGGCATAGGTTCCTTGTGGCCAGTACTGGAGCACACCGGTTTCCATAAGTCGGGCGACATCCACCTCAAGCACGGCTGTCAGCTCCAACAAATGTTGCTGGAACTGCTGACTGGAGTTCTCCTGGTCCATCCTAATGGCTTCCAGTATTTGATGGATGCTAGACTCAACCACAGCCAGTTTATTATCACAATAGACTTTCTGATCCTGCAGCTTCGTCTCCAGCTCAGCTTTCTGACGAACAATGAAATCCACAACATTCTCCACCGTTAGGTTGCTTTGTTTCAAAACAAGCACAGCGGTTCTATCGATGTAGGGGTCTTGGTTGGCCTTGAAGCCCACAACGTCACAGCGATACCTGCCAAGAATGTCGGGCGTGGCCTGCTTCCAGTGAATGGATAAATACGAGGATGCCACATCAGCCACAAGACCTGAGATATTTGCACTTGGCCCTAGGCCCACGTTGACAAGCTCTGGGGCAGAGTCCTTGACCTCGGCCACTATCGTAAAGTTGTCTGGTTCCATCTCTTTGAGGATCCTTACTTGGGCAATTATGTCGCTCTGCAAACTACTGGAGCCGCCTCGGAACCTGCAGTCTAGTGTCAGCTGCTCCGTGATGCCAAATTCCACTTGGGAAGGGTTTGCTGTGAGGATATATTCCGACAACGTCTGTCCCACAGAAAAGATGACCAACAGTAGGACGGTGTTGACCACAGACATAGTTCCGGCAGGAAGTGTCAGTCTGTGAAATAAAAGTGCTCCTTTGCAAGTTACAGTTGATCGACCAGAAATTACAAGATTGCTGAAGAAAGAAAATCGACACTCAAAATCCCCAAGGTTGAACGACTCGGTTCCAGTAACAAGGCAGTGACGATGGCTGTGGGCACCAGACAGAGGGGATGACTGCCCGGCAGACTCAGAGACTTGAGCAACACCTACCACCAATGTGGAAATGTCCCAGATGCCACAAGACCAGGCACACCAGATCAACTTGCCTCAGCAGACAGGACTGAAACAAAACAAACAAGAAATAACCCAGGAGAATAGTAATAAGAAGTAGCTAGAGGAAGTCAGGATAAGAACATCTAAAAGAATCTCCAAAAGAAACCCTAACCCTAAAATGGATTTCCACCCCGGGCCAAAATACCAAATTCCCCCACATGTTTCACCGGGGCAGTCAAAACACAAAACAGACACAACCCACCAAAACACACCCAAAAACAAAAAAACCCCATATTCCAAAAAACATATACAACATGAATCTCCCCCTCATAACAACAGCCCCCCCAAAATTTCCCCTAACCAAAAACACAAACCCCCTAAAACCCCTACAAAACAACCCACAACATACATTTTTAAAGGGGGAAAAAGGGGCACAATTAAAACCCCTGTACAAAAACCATACATTCACCCAAAAACATAAACCCCTAAAAAAAGCCGCATATACCTCCCCCTACTTACCCTATCGGGGACATATACATGGGCCAAACCCTAAAAACATCCCTTCTACACATATTTTTTCTTATTAAAAACTTTTTTACCAAAAAGGAATGGTTTAAAAAAAACAGGCAGGAAAAAAATTACACAAAACCCTTTGGGGCCCTTTTTTTTTAAAAAAAATGTTTTAAGGAGTTCCCACGAATATTTTTGGGGCCCCCAAACAAAAATTCCCCCAAATGAAGAAACTGAAGGGTTAAAAAAATAGAATTTTTGCAAAAACTTCAAATGTTATCAAGTAAAAAATTTAGGAGAAGGGTTTTTGGACATTTGCAGAATGCCCCTTGGGGAACCCCCTGACAAAAAAAAGCTCCCCGGGTTTTGGCCCAAACAAAATAGGGGGAGAACCCCCTGGGGGCGACCCCCAAGGAAAAACCTGGGGAAAAGGGTAATACCAAAGGGGGGAAATTTAAGGGTGTAAAAAATTTAAAATGGGATAAAAAGGGGGGGAAAACGGCAGAAAACCGGGAAGGGAAGGGAGATCATTTTTTTGGGAAAGCCCCTTTTTGTCAAAAAGCCCCCCTGAAAAAGGCCCTAGATTTTCTTAATTTTTCCCGATTTTAAAAACCCGGGAAAGAAAAAATGCAATAAAGGAATTTAATTTTTAAACCAAAATTAAAGGTGGCAAAAATAATCCCCTTGTAAATTTGGAACTGGAAAAAAAATTTCTGGCTAAAATTAAAAAATTTTTTTTATAATTTTCGGGGGGGAGGAAAAAAGAAGGGGGGAGGGTCTTGCCGGAAAGAGAAACCCCCGCAGTTTTCCCCGCCCGCCCAAGGCCCTTGGGAAAGGGGGAATTTTTCCCCCGCAGACAATGGAAAACCCCAAAATTAAAAGCAACTTTAAAAAAATTTCCAGCCCAAATTTAAAAACCCCTTTGCCCCCAAAAGGAAATTTTTAAAACAAAAACTACCCCTTTTTTTTTGCTTTAAAAAAACAAAAAAACTTTACAAAAATAAAAGCTGTAAAAAATTTTTTAAAAAACAATTTTTCCCCAACCCTGCCCCCCATTTTAATCGAAAAAAATGGGGATTTTCCCCAAAATTTTCGGGACCCTTTCAAAACCTGAATTTTTTTCCCTAAAAACCTTAAAAGGGGGGAATGCAAAACTTAAATTTTGGGGGAAACAAAAAAAACCTAAATTGAAAACTAACCCCCAGCAGAAAAGCTATGGGGCTGCCCGAAAAAAGACTTGTAAAACACAGTTTCCCCGGGGGGGGGCCTAGTTGGGCCATGTTTTTTAGTGGGGACTTGTTTTTTATGGAAAAGGGGGCAGACCGGGCCCTCTGGGAAAGGGGACAGGTTTTAGGGGGTTCCCGGGGGGAGGGGAACTATACTTTCCCCATTTTTTTTTTTTTCCCCGGGGGGGTTTTTCCTTTCCCAAACCCCAAAATTCCTTTCCTTGGGTGGCCCATCAATAAAAACTTTCTTTATTTGAAAATTTTTTTTCCCCGGGCAAAGGGGCCCAGTGTTTTCTCCTTTAAAACGCTTGGGGGCCCTTTTAAAACCCCGAAATATCCTTCGTTCCCCCTAGAAAAACCCAAAAAATTTTTCCCGACCCTTGGGGTCCCTTTTTTTTTCCAAAAAAAAACCCTTTCCTGCTTTTTAAAAAAAAAAAAAAAAAAAAAAACCAAAAAAAAACCCCCTGAAAAAAAAAAAAAAAAAAAGGAAAAAAAAAAAAAAAAATTTAAAATTTTTTTGGTTTTTCCCCCCCCAAAAAAAAAAGCCTTGGAAAAAAAAAAACCCAAAAAATTTAAAAAAAAAAAAAATCCCCCGCTTGGTTTAAAATTTAAAAAAAATTTTAAAAAAAAAAAAATTGTTTAAAAAATTTTTTCCCCTTTAAAAAAAAAAAATTAAAAAAAATTTTTTTTGCCCTAAAAAAAAAAAAGTAAAACATCCAAACCCAAAAAAAATTTTTGTAAAATCCCCCTTTCCCCCCAATAAAAAAAAAAATGGGTTTTGGGGCCCCTTGAGAGTTTTTTTCTTTTTTCCCCTTTTGTAATTTTTTTTTTTTTTTATTTCCCCCCTTTTTTTCCCCCCCCTTCCCCCCCTGTGATTTTTTCCATTAGGGGCCCCCCAATGGTTTTTTAGAAATAGTTTTTCTTTATTAAGGGTCTAGGAATTTTTTTTTAAATCCCTCAAATTCCCACCCCTTTTTAGGGCCCCCCCTTTTTCCCCCCCCCCATTTTCCCCTGATGTTTTCCCCGGTAAAACCCCCCCTTAAAAGCTGTTCCCCAAAACTCGTTTTTTCCCTTTTTTTTAAAGTTTTTTCCCCCCGGTTTTTCCCCAATTTTCGGGGAAAGAAGGGCTGTCCCCATAATCAAAATTTAAAAAGGTTTTTTTAAGTAGTTAAACAGTCCCTATTTCAACCCCCTGCCGGCTTGCCCAGGGCCCCCCCCTTTGCGGTTTTTTTTTTTGGAAAACAGGGAAAAAAACCTGGGCCCCCGGGGTTTGGGGGCCTGGTCCCCCTTTCCCCGACGAAAACCCCCTTTCTCAAATTTGCCCCCCAAAACCTCACGGCCTTTTTAATTTTCCCGGCCCCTGTCACCACCCAGGAGGTTGGCCAAGGTTTTTTTACCCCGGATGCTTTTTCCCAAGGGGGCCCCTTTTTGGGAGCTACTTAAATGTCCTTTTTCCCCCCCCCTCCCAAGAAAAAACTAACCAACTTTTAACAAAAAGGGGTTTTAAAAGGCCCGTGGGCCCCCAAACGCCCCGAAGGGACGGCCCCTTTCAAAGCCCTTTTGGAAAACACGTAAACCCAATTCCCCAAACTTAAACCCCTTTTGAAAAAAAAATGTAAAAAAATGCAAAAAATTAAAAAAACCGGGGGTAAAGGGGGGCCCCCAGCGGGGTCGCTTTTTTTTGAACACCCCGGGGTTTTGGCCCCCTTTTTGTAAATTTTTGGCCCCCGTCCCCAAACCTTTTCCCCCTCCCCCTTTTTTAACATTTCCCCGACCCCTTAAGGGGGAAAAAAACCCGATTTTTGTCACTGCAATTTAAATTTTTGCTCCGGGTTAAACAACCCAGGGGCCCCCAAATCCCTTGAAACCCTTTTTCAAACAATAGATTTGTCCCCCTTTTTTTAGGTTTTCCCCCGGGGGGGAAACAAAAAATTTTTAACACAGCCCTTTAAATTCCCTTTAAAAATTTTTTTTTACCCTTTTTCATTTATTTTAAAACCCAATCCCTATTTTTTTTCCCCCCCATTTTTTTAAAATAAAGCCCCCCAATTATCCAGTTTTTGTAATTTTTGGCCATTTTTTGTTTTTTGAAAAGTTGCCTCAAGGCCCTCCCCTGTGGGAAAAATCAAACTGAAAAAGGAAAAAAGAAGTCAAAGGGAAAAAAGTAAAAAGAGAAAAAAAAGAAAACCCTCGACATTAAAAATTTTTTAAACCCCAGCCCCCAAAAAAAAGTGCCAAAATTTTAAAACTTTTGGGAAAAAATTTAAAAGGGAAAAAAAAAAAAACAGAGAAGAGCAAAGGGAAAAAATCCCCCCAAACCCCCAAAAATTTTCCCCCATACCAGCTTTTCCCCCCCCCCCTTTTTTAAAAAAAACCCTGCCCCCTCCCCCCGCTTTTTAAGGGTAAAAAAAAACAAATTTATAAAAACCCTCTTTATAACCGGGGCATTAAAAGGTTTTCAATGTCCCCCGAAATTGGAAAAATTAACAAAAGGCCCCGAGAGAAAAAAAACCCAACCACCCCGTTGGAAAAGAGGGTGTTTTTTTAGAATGGCCCCGGGGAAAAATTTAAAAACCCGAAAAAAAGAAACCCATTTGGGGGAAAAACCCATTTTTGAAAATTAAAAAAGAAAATATTTGGAAAAACCCTACCCACGTTAAAATTTTTTGGGAACAAAGAAATGAAATGGTTTTTGGGCAACCCTTTAAAGGGGAAAGGAAAAACCCAAAGAAAAGCCACCTCCCAAAAGCCCTACAACAAAGAAAAAAAACCGGAAAAAAAAACCCAAAAAAGGGCCCGGGGAAAAACCAAAAAGAAGATTTGGGTTTTAAGGGGGTTTTATGGGCCCAACCCCTTGGGGACTTTTTTATTTAACCCCTCACGGCCAAAATTTAAAAAGGGCCCCCGGGGGCCCCGCCCCCCCCGGAGATGGGGGAGAATAAAATCATTCAATTGTTGGGAGATAAAATCATTCTAGACCAGATCTACCAACGTTAAGGTCAGTCATTGGGAGATAAAATCATTCATTGTTAGACAAGATCATTACCAACGTTTAAAGTCAGTCATTGGGAGATAAAATCATTCATTGTTAGACAAGATCTACCAACGTTAAAGTCAGTCATTGGGAGATAAAATCATTCATTGTTAGACAAGATCTACCAACGTTAAGGTCAGTCATTGGGAGATAAAATCATTCATTGTTAGACAAGATCTACCAACGTTAAAGTCAGTCATTGGGAGATAAAATCATTCAATGTTAGACAAAATGGGTTTGTGTTAGCCAGCAAATCAAACTATCAAACGCATTTGTAAATATAGGTTGCATGATGAAAGCACAAATAATCAGCCATGTTTAAATAATGCGAACACAAACATTACATTTATATATTGTCTGTCATAACTCGTTATGTGTATCAGTTCACCGCTTCAATACACATGAAAAGTTAGACCACAAAAAGCAGTGCATTATTTGTGTCGACATAATTGAAACTGACCACGGTAAAACATTAGGTATATCTTACAGTTGTGTGCTGTCTGTTACAGAGAGGTCTCCTGTCTGCTAAATGAAAAACTGTTCTCTGAGAATCTCACAGATACGAATGTTGTCTACATAGTCGGGCCACCATAAATACTTTATCAGCTGGCGGTACTTGTACTGTTGTTGACGGTACTTGTACTGTAGTTGACGGTACTTGTACTGTGGTTTACATTAGTCTATTCCTGCTGGTGTGTCTTCTTCTTCTTCTTCTTCTTTCTTTCTTTCTTTCATTCTTTCTTTCTCTCTTTGCTACAACTCACGTTTTCGGACCCAGAGAGAGACTGACTTCCTTTCCCATTTACAAATTGCCGTGTCGCGTGGCTTGTGCTATGTTGCGGGCCGGTCAACAACACGCAGCATTTTACTTGTTGTTGTCGCAGACCGGTGATATCGCCTGTTCTGTATTATAAACTATGAGCGCTTCTAACGGTCCCGAAACATGCAGAACTGGCCCTAACCCTAACCTCCGCTATGTCTCACTAGAGAGTGCAGCCTGTGTCCTAAGTTAGTTAGTTAGTTAGT
This sequence comes from Candidula unifasciata, assembly GCA_905116865.2. NCBI lineage: Eukaryota > Metazoa > Mollusca > Gastropoda > Stylommatophora > Geomitridae > Candidula > Candidula unifasciata. The sequence continues at coordinate 39,826 of CAJHNH020001045.1, forward strand.
CGACAGATTATCCTCATTGCACGTCGAACCACTCAGTCCATAAGTGCTCGGATCCCCTCCTCAGTAAATCCCGCACTGTGTAGCGGCTAACGACACCCGTTCTGTGTCGGTTTATTATTCTTCTTTGGCTACCCGTGTAGTGTTCTTGTTTGGCGACACCCCGTTTAACATATTGTTCTTTCAGTCTGACCATGGTTGCAGATTCACAGTTCCCAGTTGGCTCACGCAAAGGTCCCAGCTCTCTTAAAGCGTTTAGTATTTCAGCCTGGTCCATGGCTTGTCCGGCTTTCACAGTAGCCTTACCTGCAAGCCTATCAGCTTGTTTATTTTCTTGAACCCCCACATGTCCAGGCACGAAAATGAAACTAATCCTTGTCATGTTACTGCTTTAGTCACAACCATGACCTCCATAGTCCATAGTAGTTATTGCAAAAGCTCCAGAATCTTCCTTCACAACTTTCCCTCCAAACTGAGCCGTGGATGCTCACGAGCTTCTAGCGTGGTGGATTACAGAACCATCTGTGTAAATGACAGTATCACCCTCAAGAGCGTTCTCAAAAATCAAGGCTTGAACTTCTGCTTCCACAGCAGTCGGACTCCTGAAGGCACTTGCACCCACTCCTCGCCGGGTTCTATGTCCACCTGTAAAATAATGTCCTTGGCTTGACCCATCCACGATTTGCCTCTTTTCAACCTGCTGCCTTTAACTTCTTGATTTGAATACGTAATGGATGTTGTGTGTCCGCCTTGACTGTGAGGTAGGCACGAGCTCGGGAAATGTGTATTCTGTCTTCCATGGTGGGAAAATCGAGAAGTTAGCGCATAGCCCTGCATGCTGTATCTCTTGTACACACAAGTATAATGCGCATAGCCTCGTTCTGTACCCTTTCCATCCTTTCCATCTACTTATGGCTGAGAGTCAGGATCGCCATCGCGTATTCAAAAACAGAAAGGACCAGACCCTGGTATGGAAGACACGGATGACGCTGCTTACAGTTTGCCGCCGCCATCACTCTCATCGCAGCCAGACCGCTTGGCTTTCATTATAATCTGATCTATGTGATCAGTATAAGCAAGGCTTCGATCAAACTGTATCCCCAGGTATTTCATTTCACTCGTTCTTTCCACAACCTCAGAACACAGACTAACAACTGGTGTTGCAGTTTTCACAATATGGTTATTCAAAGAGAACTACGTCACTGCCGCCTTCGTTGGGTTGACCAGTGCAACAGCTTCACTACACCAAGTGCTTAGGCGTCTTAAGAGAGAGAGAAAGAGAGAGAAAACAAACAAAAAGAAGAAGATTGCTAAAAAAAATAAAGCGCTATATGCCGAACTGCCGTCCGAGCTGTGTCCACTTTTGGCTTGTCTGGCTACGGGAAAGGATTTGTATCTGCTGGCGTAAGGATCATCTCCATGGGGCCTGTGCTGCGGTGGTTTTCTTTCCCTTTACAAGCAGAAAAGTCACCAACGTGTGCAAGACTGCAACTTTCCCTTTACAAGCAGAAAAGTCGCCAACGTGTGCAAGACTGCAACTTTCCCTTTACGAGTAGAAAAGTCACCAACGTGTGCAAGACTGCAACTTTCCCTTTACAAGTAAAAAAGTCACCAACGTGTGCAAGACTGCAACTTTCCCTTTACAAGCAGAAAAGTCGCCAACGTGTGCAAGACTGCAACTTTCCCTTTACAAGTAGAAAAGTCACCAGCGTGTGCAAGACTGCAACTTTCCCTTTACATGTAGATAAGTCACCAGCGTTTACATGACGGCAACTTTCCCTTTACATGTAGAAAAGTCACCAGCGTTTACAAGACGGCAACTTTCCCTTTACATGTAGATAAGTCACCAGCGTTTACATGACGGCAACTTTCCCTTTACATGTAGAAAAGTCACCAGCGTTTACAAGACGGCAACTTTTCCTTTACATGTAGAAAAGTCACCAGCGTTTACAAGACGGCAACTTTCCCTTTACATGTAGATAAGTCACCAGCGTTTACATGACGGCAACTTTCCTACAACATGTACAAGACGGCAACTTTCCCTCTACAAACAGAAAGCCTACAACATGTACAAGACGGCAACTTTCCCTTTACATGTAGATAAGTCACCAGCGTTTACATGACGGCAACTTTCCTACAACATGTACAAGACGGCAACTTTCCCTCTACAAACAGAAAGCCTACAACATGTACAAGACGGCAACTTTTCCTCTACAAACAGAAAGCCTACAACATGTACAAGACGGCAACTTTCCCCCTATAAACAGAAAGCCTCCAACATGTACAAGACGGAAACTTTTCCTCTACAAACAGAAAGCCTCCAACATGTACAAGACGGCAACTTTTCCTCTACAAACAGAAAGCCTACAACATGTACAAGACGGTAACTTTTCCTCTACAAATAGAAAGCCTCCAACATGTACAAGACGGCAACTTTTCCTCTACAAACAGAAAGCCTCCAACATGTACAAGAATACAATTTATTATATGAGTTGACTTTGTCGTCAAAGATTGATCCGCGTGAGAAGACATTACTGGGTGGGTGTAGTAATGATGCTCGGATGCAGGAAGCTCTTCAAGTCAAGTCACTATATCATGAGAATCCGAAGGGGTAGCCCTAGATAACTAGAGTGTCGTAGGCAACCATTATCTCTAACACCTGCGGTTCAGGTAAACAAAACAGGCGAGAACAAAGAGTCTAGGCGGCAAATAGACATGTTTGAATTAGTTTGTATTTAATAGTACTCTCGACAAGAGTACCTGTCCTTGACCTGAGCTGACTCAAAAAAGCTCCCTGCCAGTCTCCGGCCATCATCACCACCACCACCACCACCACCACGACAAAGTTACCGTCTAAACAACCAGCAGTCGAGGGCGTGTATCCACAGCCGCTACAGCAACTATTGAGTTGATTACAGGAGCGCCTAACGACGCCATACTGTCTGGGGGAAAACAATAATCTCGACCTGTTTATTTTATGCCTCACTTCATCGCCGTCATAATCAACACCACCATCGTTGTTGTCATCATTATCAACATCATCATCGTCGTTGTCATCATCATCATCGCCATTGTTATCATCGTTATTATCATCATCGTCAGCATCAACATCACTATCTTTGGCTCATGGTTAGGTTTGTGAAGATATATGAACCCCTTCCAGTTCCATTGTAGGTTCAAGCACAAGCTATCTATGGCATCATCTTTGGCTCATGGTTAGGTTTGTGAAGATATATGAACCCCCTCGAGTTCAATTGTAGGTTCAAGCACAAGCTATCTATGGCATCATCTTTGGCTCATGGTTAGGTTTGTGAAGATATATGAACCCCCTCGAGTTCAATTGTAGGTTCAGGCACAAGCTATCTATGACATCATCTTCATCATGGTTAGGTTTGTGAAGATATATGAACCCCCTCCAGTTCAATTGTGGCATCATCTTCATCATCATCATCATCATAATGTCCCCGTATGGGTGGCGTGACTGCCTGCAGTGTGCGGGTTTAGCTAGTACTGTCCTTACAGCATTACGGGCCCCTGGGCAAATCGGTTTTCTGCGGCCCCTACGACAAAAACTCACAAAGTGAAATTCAAATGATCACATGATATACACATATTAGCATGGGGCTACTGCGCTCATAGCCCCCCCCCCCCCCCCCCCCCCGTCCCCGTAACTATAATTTATTTGGTGTAGCCAGTTTTCTCACTGGTTTGTTACTCTGCTACTTCATAAGAGGGTTGCCCGAGAATTTCCTCATTACAATCTCAACCCCCCCCCCCCCCCCACCCATATTTTAAAAAGTTAACTTGTTTGCTCTGTTTGTCTACTACTTGAAGGTTGTGTACAACTCTAATGTAAGGAGGTGGACATTCCCTCGTCTACCACTTAAAGGTTGTGTACAACTCTAATGTAATGATGTGGACATTCCCTCGTCTACCACTTGAATGTTGTGTACAACTCTAATGTAATGAGGTGGACATTCCCTCGTCTACCACTTGAAGGTTGTGTACAACTCTAATGTAATGAGGTGGACATTCCCTCGTCTACCACTTGGAGGTTGTGTACAACTCTAATGTAATGAGGTGGACATTCCCTCGTCTACCACTTGGAGGTTGTGTACAACTCTAATGTAATGAGGTGGACATTCCCTCGTCTACCACTTGGAGGTTGTGTACAACTCTAGTGTAATGAGGTGGACATTCCCTCGTCTACCACTTGGAGGTTGTGTACAACTCTAATGTAATGAGGTGGACATTCCCTCGTCTACCACTTGAAGGTTGTGTACAACTCTAATGTAATGAGGTAGACATTCCCTTGTCTACCACTTAAAGGTTGTGTACAACTCTAATGTAATGAGGTGGACATTCCCTCGTCTACCACTTGGAGGTTGTGTACAACTCTGATGTAATGATGTGGACATTCCCTCGTCTACCACTTGGAGGTTGTGTACAACTCTAATGTAATGAGGTGGACATTCCCTCGTCTACCACTTGGAGGTTGTGTACAACTCTAATGTAATGAGGTGGACATTCCCTCGTCTACCACTTGGAGGTTGTGTACAACTCTAATGTAATGAGGTGGACATTCCCTCGTCTACCACTTGAAGGTTGTGTACAACTCTAATGTAATGATGTGGACATTCCCTCGTCTACCACTTGGAGGTTGTGTACAACTCTAATGTAATGAGGTGGACATTCCCTCGTCTACCACTTGGAGGTTGTGTACAACTCTAATGTAATGAGGTGGACATTCCCTCGTCTACCACTTGGAGGTTGTGTACAACTCTAATGTAATGAGGTGGACATTCCCTCGTCTACCACTTGGAGGTTGTGTACAACTCTAATGTAATGAGGTGGACATTCCCTCGTCTACCACTTGAAGGTTGTGTACAACTCTAATGTAATGAGGTGGACATTCCCTCGTCTACCACTTGAAGGTTGTGTACAACTCTAATGTAATGAGGTGGACATTCCCTCGTCTACCACTTGGAGGTTGTGTACAACTCTAATGTAATGAGGTAGACATTCCCTCGTCTACCACTTGGAGGTTGAGTACAACTCTAATGTAATGAGGTGGACATTCCTTCGTCTACCACTTGGAGGTTGTGTACAACTCTAATGTAATGAGGTGGACATTCCTTCGTCTACCACCTGGAGGTTGTGTACAACTCTAATGTAATGAGGTGGAAATTCCCTCGTCTACCACTTGAAGGTTGTGTACAACTCTAATGTAATGAGGTGGACATTCCCTCGTCTACCACTTGAAGGTTGAGGACAACTCTAATGTAATGAGGTGTACATTCCTTCGTCTACCACTTGAAGGTTGAGGACAACTCTAATGTAATAAGGTGGACATTCCCTCGTCTACCACTTGAAGGTTGAGGACAACTCTAATGTAATGAGGTGGACATTCTCTCGTCTACCACTTAAAGATTGTGTACAACTCTAATGTAATGAGGTGGACATTCCCTCGTCTACCACTTGAAGGTTGTGTACAACTCTAATGTAATGATGTGGACATTCCCTCGTCTACCACTTGAAGGTTGTGTACAACTCTAATGTAATGAGGTGGACATTCCCTCGTCCACCACTTGAAGGTTAAGGACAACTCTAATGTAATGATGTGGACATTCCCTCGTCTACCACTTGAAGGTTGTGTACAACTCTAATGTAATGATGTGGACATTCCCTCGTCTACCACTTGAAGGTTGTGTACAACTCTAATGTAATGAGGTGGACATTCCCTCGTCTACCACTTAAAGGTTGAGGACGACTCTAATGTAATGATGTAGACATTCCCTCGTCTACCACTTGAAGGTTGTGTACAACTCTAATTTAATGATGTGGACATTCCCTCGTCTACCACTTGAAGGTTGAGGACAACTCTAATGTAATGAGGTGGACATTCCCTCGTCTACCACTTGAAGGTTGTGTACAACTCTAATGTAATGAGGTGGACATTCCCTCGTCTACCACTTGAAGGTTGTGTACAACTCTAACGTAATGATGTGGACATTCCCCCATCTACCACTTGAAGGTTGAGGACAACTCTAATGTAATGAGGTGGACATTCCCTCGTCTACCACTTGAAGGTTGTGTACAACTCTAATGTAATGAGGTGGATATTCCCTCGACTATCACTTGAAGGTTGAGGACAACTCTAATGTAATGAGGTGGACATTCCTTCGTCTACCACTTGAAGGTTGTGTACAACTCTAATGTAATGAGGTGGATTTTCCCTCGACTATCACTTGAAGGTTGAGGACAACTCTAATGTAATGAGGTGGACATTCCCTCGTCTACCACTTGAAGGTTGTGTACAACTCTAATGTAAAGAGGTGGACATTCCTTCGTCTACCACTTGAAGGTTGAGGACGACTCTAAAGTAATGATATCGACATTCCATAGTTTCAGTCTTTGTTATAGGTTAGGGCTTACCCTTACTGGAGATGATCATTAGAGAGACCTACTTGTTATAGGTTAGGGCTTACCCTTACTCGAGATGATCATGAGATCCACTTGTTATATCGACAGTGGTTGTCTCCAGTGAGCACCTACAGCTTAATGCGAGCAACACCCCAAGACACACATAATTTTAGTTCGGAAAACGATATCGGCCCTGCAAAGATCCTCATTCCATCCCACAGTCGGCCCATAGACAGAACACTCCAAGACACTCATAATTGTAGTTCGGAAAACTATATCGGCCCTGCAACGATCCTCATTCCATCCCACAGTCGGCCTATAGACAAAACAACACTCCAAGACACTCATAATTTTAGTTTGGAAAACGATATCGGCCCTGCAAAGATCCTCATTCCACCCCACAGTCGGGCTATAGACAGAACACCCCAAGACACCCTTAATTTTCATGGCTATGAAACGGTAGTGCGAATCTGTAATGTCTCATCTTGACTATATGTATCCACTGAGCCACCTCCACTGGTGTCCGCTGCAAGTGGATCATCGTGGTTTTCGCTGCCAAGGAGCTTTGACCCAGTTTTCATCATTTGCTGTGGTCTAATTCAAACATCCTTTATTTCTTGAGTATACCTTCTTTCTTCAATACCGAGGTACACGTAATTGCTCTAAAAAAAACAGACTGAGGGAACGACAATGAGAGACACACAAGAAGGGCAGACAGTGACACACACACACACACACACACACACACACACACACACAGAGACAGATAGAGTGAGAGAGAGAGAGAGAGAAAGAGAGAGAGAGAGAGAGAGAGAGAGAGAGAGAGAGAGAGAGAGAGAGAGAGAGATAATGGAGAAGCTCGATACATGAAACTTGTGCACTCGTCACCGACACCGTGTATCGATTAATTTGTGCTCTGAATATAACAGTTGCCGTGGGGCGGCGGTGTGGTTTCTGGGGTGCCATTGTACAGACAGGCTGTTGCAATCTCCAAGGGCTGATATTTACAACATGGTCGTTACATTAGCATAGATATCATATCCAGGTTAGGTCTGCCTGCGCCAGAATGGTGCCATTGAGGCAATTCAGTCACACGTAAAAGTCCGTTCCGTGGCATATGCCTACTGTAACAGACTAGCCCACCATACATGGCCAGGGTTGGTGGACTCATTGTTTTTTGTTTGTGAAATGTTACAGCCCCGCCCGGTTGGTCTTCGTGTTACTTAGTAGCTGTCTGGGGGGGGGGGGGGGGGGGGCTACTATAACCTAAGGGTTGCATCGGGTTTCTGGGACGAACACCTGGGGGATTCACATCCAGGTGTTGGCATTTTTTGTTTGTCGCTCATTGTTCGGTCGTAGTAGGCTACTTAAATTTAATTTACAAACATTCATTCTGTAGTCTTGGCAACATTCAGTCTGTAGTCTTGGCAACATTCAGTCTATAGTCTTGGCAACATTCAGTCTGTAGTCTTGGCAACATTCAGTCTGTAGTCTTGGCAACATTCAGTCTGTAATCTTGGCAACCTTCAGTCTGTGGTCCTGGCAACATTCGGTCTGTGGTCCTGGCAACCTTCAGTCTGTAGTCTTGGCAACATTCATGTTTCCAGCGGGGAGATTCTTCCTCGTGTCTCAGAACAAGCCTCTCGCGATTGTCCAGCACTTGTGAGGAAATCCTTTCAGCGGAGTCAGTTTGCACCTGATCTCTGGCAATGTATAACCCGCTGGAGAAGGTCGCGGTGTGCACCTGATCTCTGGCAATGTTTTAACAGCTGGAGAAGATCGTGGTGTGCACCTGATCTCCGTCAATGTATTAACAGCTGGAGAAGGTCGCGGTGTGCACCTGATCTCCGTCAATGTATTAACATCTGGAGAAGGTCGTGGTGTGCACCTGATCTCCGGTAATGTATTAACAGCTGGAGAAGGTCGCGGTGTGCACCTGATCTCCGTCAATGTATTAACAGCTGGAGAAAGTCGTGGTGTGCACCTGATCTCCGTCAATGTATTAACAGCTAGAGAAGGTCGTGGTGTGCACCTGATCTCCGTCAATGTATTAACAGCTGGAGAAGGTCGTGGTGTGCACCTGATCTCCGTCAATGTATTAACAGCTGGAGAAGGTCGTGGTGTGCACCTGATCTCCGTCAATGTATTAACAGCTGGAGAAGGTCGTGGTGTGCACCTGATCTCCGTCAATGTATTAACAGCTGGAGAAGGTCGTGGTGTGCACCTGATCTCTATGTTTAGTGATCAGTGTATTCATCCTCAAACCAGTGAAAAGGGAAAGGAAGCAATTCATTGATTTGTGTAACAAAGATTCCTCAACAACCTCTTTCATTTAAACGCGAAAGACAAAGATGTGGAGAGCGAGGGCCATGAAGACAAAGTTAAAGCGTTATTGAACAATGTGCACTCACTCTTATCAAGGTTGCTTGGAATATCTCCAGATGTGAATCCAACATGTTTTCTATCAGTGGCCAGATTTTGAGGACATGTGGTGGCAAACATTTTGAAGAGCCCATCACATTTGTGAACTGATAGAGTCAGAGATAAATGTTTCACAGTGCTGGGATCTATCTGGAGAAATTCGCTTCCACCTATCACAATCGAGTGCCATAGCGAAACGAAAAAAGGTGTGCTTGACTAAACTGAAAACTGAGCAGGTAGTGGAATGTACTCGTAAAAATGTTACAGTTCTTCTTTGCTATTCCAGTACACAGTGCTTCGCTACAAAGATTGTTTTCTTAAGTTCTTAAACAATGTACCAATGAGAAAAAAGCCTTGTAAAATGTTATTTCAAACATATCACATGCAGACAATTGAAAGGACATTTCAAACATATCACATGCAGACAATTGAAAGGACATTTTAAACATATCACATGCAGACAATTGAAAGGACATTTTAAACATTTCACACGCAGGCAATTGTATGGACATTTGATACATAGTCAGTCAGCTGCGTATCTTATACAGGACGTTGCAGAACCAATCTCACCATTTTTTGACTGTTGTGGTTTGCTAGGCAAATTTAAGTTTTCCATTGCTTCTTCAACAGTCAACTCTCGGCACCACTGGGAGGGGATAGGTGGGGGGTGGCTGAGTGGTCGCGGTGCATGGCGTCCGATTCGAGTGCTGGAGGTCCATGGTTCAGACCGGGGCGAAAGCTCTGATTTTTTTTTTTTTTGTCACGTGGACTTCTAATTTCTCCCGGTCTCTGAGTGGTAAGACCGGACGCCCGTGTGTGTTAGTGCGCACGTAAAAAATCCTTTGGCATTTGGAAATCGAAAAGAGTAGCATAGTTGCGCTGCCCTGGCAAAATTTGGAGTTGAAAATCTAACCAAAGTATGTCAGGACCCTCGCCGTTGCTACGAATTGTTGCACAGCGCTGAGCTTCTGCAGACTCAGGCTTGGGTTAGAAGTAGAACGGAGCACTGATGGGTTACACCCCGTGTGCCATGATGTTGATCCGTTGTTGAGTTGAGTCAAGAATTGACATCACAGCACTTGGGGCATTCCCGTGCATGCTCCGTCCTCAGCTTCAGCAGCTGATCCGTTGTATAAACCAAACCATCGACACCTCCATTGAAAGCAATCTTCCGCAGCTGGGATCGAACTCGGCAGCCCGGCGTTACGATGCGCGATCTCAACGCCCAAGCCACAGACGCCGACATGCACAGTAAAGACAATCTGAAAAGATCTAGTCATCAGAAGACAACAAAACACGAAACAGTTGGCACTCTTCCGAATACCGGTCCCAAATTATTCACCGTTAAAAAATCCTATTCAGGGCCTCAAGAGGTCATTTTTTAACCCTTAACAGGGTGGTTGGCACGTTGTCTTGTGGTTTATAGCTAGGCTGCGAATTATGCGCCTTTCGCTTGTTCTTGTGGTTCACAGCTAGGCTGCGATAGCGGCGGCTAGATGCTCAATGATAATGTCACGGGTAGGTAAACTTCGTTCTTTTCGTTCGCTCTTGAAAGAATGGTTCTCACATTGTGTTGTGGTGTACAGCTAGGCTGCGATATCTGCGCCCTTTGCCCCAAATCATCCGATTTCAGCAGTCCTAATTAGTCGTCTTTTACAACTTTTAAGTGGCAGTGGATCTATTTTTTTCTTTCCCCTAAAATATTTGGCCCTGGACCCCCGCAAGGGCAGTAATGGGTAATGTAAACAATGGATCAAAAATCATTCACGTCGCTGAAATGGATGGAACTCTACTCCTCCCCAAGACGCTTAAACAATGGATCTAAATCTATTCTTTTCCACGTCGCTTTAATGGATCGACAATGATTCCTCCCCACGGCGCTTAACTTAACGTCTAAACATTGATATCCAGCGAGCAATAACGGCACAAGTGGAAACTGATCATGATGGCCTAAACAGTTTTACTAAATAACCTCCTGAGGGATGTTTTTCGGCAGTGAATTATTTGGGACCGGTATTCGGAAGAGTGCCGGATTTTGTCGTGATTACTTGATCCTGTTTTAAACATTTTATGGAGTGTACCGTCACGTAGAAAGGTCTGCCAGTGTCTAACCACAGTGTGATGGTGCTCCTCTATCAGAGAGTGACAAACATTTGTTGTTGTTGTTGTTATGTTTGACACTATCCTGGTTACAACAGTCGACGCGGAATAACCCACCCGGATACAACAGATATAAATACTTTATATACCACACCCCCACACCGCCGCCATTCGCTCGCTTCAAGAGAAGCCTGCCGCCCCCAGCGGGCGCCACAGTCAGCTGGAGTCGAGGGAGAGAGAGAGAGTCGACAAAAATCCCGTAAACGGTTTTTTACTGATCGTTGTGTTCTGACAACATGGCCTCGGCTAGGACTTACATCGTTTGTCTCTGGTTGTTTGTTGTGCTGTTTCTGGGTAAGTCTGACTACACACACAGATTAATGTCGGTTGTGTTGTGTGTTAGGGCTGACCGTGCTGCACGTCAGGGATATAGTTGAATCCCAGTGTTGTGATTGTGGTCAACAACGACCTCCTCCAGCTTACTACCGTTACCCTGTTGGTCCCGCCTCTGAGCTCGTCTGCTAGATTCCGTGCTGGCAAGAGCCGTCACGGGCTTGTACATTGTTTTACTGAATATGGAGCCTTCGTTAGTTCCCTGTTTCGTTATGGATTCCCGTGTAGGACTGGTGAGGTGTTTTCTAACTCAAGCCATCTTGTTACCTGGATTTTGTTTAACACAACATCGTGTGCAGGGTCGGGCGTCCCATGGGTCACAGGTAGGAATGCTAGTCTGTCACGATAGCCGAAAGCTGTTCAGATATCACTTTCCTGTGATGGTAGCCGAATGCTGTTCAGATATCACTTCCCTGTGATGATAGCCGAATGCTGTTCAGATATCACTTCCCTGTGATGATAGCCGAAAGCTGTTCAGATATCACTTCCCTGTGATGATAGCCGAAAGCTGTTCAGATATCACTTCCCTGTGATGATAGCCGAATGCTGTTCAGATATCACTTCCCTGTGATGATAGCCGAAAGCTGTTCAGATATCACTTCCCTGTGATGATAGCCGAAAGCTGTTCAGATATCACTTCCCTGTGATGATAGCCGAATGCTGTTCAGATATCACTTCCCTGTGATGATAGCCGAATGCTGTTCAGATATCACTTCCCTGTGATGATAGCCGAATGCTGTTCAGATATCACTTCCCTGTGATGATGACCGACATTTGTTCATTTAATGTCTTACTTCTCTATTATGACGAAGACACCAGTGTGTTAGTATACCGCAACACTTGCGGACACAACCTCGGCTGCTACTTCGTGTTTTCTTGTTTTTGTTGTTGTTGTTGTTAGATTCTCTCTCCCCCCCCCACACACCCCCCCCCCACACCACGCCACACCACAGCCCCTCCCCCACACCACACAACGCCACACCACACCCCCCCCCCTCCCCCCCACCCCACCACGCCAGCATGGCCTGGAGAAAAGATCCAGAGTATGCTCACTGCCTGTGACCTTCCCAGTGAAGCTTGCCACTTGGCTCAAAGCATCCCTGTCTTCACGTTTCTCAGAATGCTTTCAGAGTTTGTTACAATGAGGTGTTGTCTCATTGCAATATATGAATGTTGTTTGTTCCCTTCTAGGCTTCACATACTACCTGTGTTGTCTCATTGTCTGCACTATGTGGATGTTGGTTGTTCCCTTCTAGGCTTCACATACTACCTGTGTTATCTCATTGTTTGCACTATGTGAATGTTGGTTGTTCCCTTCTAGGCTTCACACACTACCTGTGTTATCTCATTGTTTGTACTATGTGGATGTTGGTTGTTCCCTTCTAGGCTTCACACTCTACCTGTGTTATCTCATTGTTTGCACTATGTGAATGTTGGTTGTTCCCTTCTAGGCTTCACACACTACCTGTGTTGTCTCATTGTTTGCTCTATGTGGATGTTGTTTGTTCCCTTCTAGGCTTCACATACTACCTGTGTTATCTCATTGTTTGTACTATGTGGATGTTGGTTGTTCCCTTCTAGGCTTCACCTCTACCTGTGTTGTCTCATTGTTTGCACTATGTGAATGTTGGTTGTTCCCTTCTAGGCTTCACACTCTACCTGTGTTATCTCATTGTTTGTACTGTGTGAATGTTGTTTGTTCCCTTCTAGGCTTCACACACTACCTGTGTTGTCTCATTGTTTGCACTATGTGAATGTTGGTTGTTCCCTTCTAGGCTTCACACACTACCTGTGTTGTCTCATTGTTTGCTCTATGTGGATGTTGTTTGTTCCCTTCTAGGCTTCACATACTACCTGTGTTATCTCATTGTTTGTACTATGTGGATGTTGGTTGTTCCCTTCTAGGCTTCACACTCTACCTGTGTTGTCTCATTGTTTGCACTATGTGAATGTTGGTTGTTCCCTTCTAGGCTTCACACTCTACCTGTGTTATCTCATTGTTTGTACTGTGTGAATGTTGTTTGTTCCCTTCTAGGCTTCACACACTACCTGTGTTGTCTCATTGTTTGCACTATGTGAATGTTGTTTGTTCCCTTCTAGGCTTCACACACTACCGGTGTTGTCTCATTGTTTGTACTATGTGAATGTTGTTTGTTCCCTTCTAGGCTTCACATACTACCTGTGTTGTCTCATTGTTTGCACTATGTGAATGTTGGTTGTTCCCTTCTAGGCTTCACACACTACCTGTGTTGTCTCATTGTTTGCACTATGTGAATGTTGGTTGTTCCCTTCTAGGCTTCACACACTACCTGTGTTGTCTCATTGTTTGCACTATGTGAATGTTGTTTGTTCCCTTCTAGGCTTCACACACTACCTGTGTTGTCTCATTGTTTGTACTATGTGAATGTTGTTTGTTCCCTTCTAGGCTTCACACACTACCTGTGTTGTCTCATTGTTTGCACTATGTGAATGTTGTTTGTTCCCTTCTAGGCTTCACACACTACCTGTGTTATCTCATTGTTTGTACTATGTGAATGTTGGTTGTTCCCTTCTAGGCTTCACATACTACCTGTGTTGTCTCATTGTTTGTACTATGTGGATGTTGGTTGTTCCCTTCTAGGCTTCACATACTACCTGTGTTGTCTCATTGTTTGTACTATGTGGATGTTGGTTGTTCCCTTCTAGGCTTCACATACTACTTGTGTTGTCTCATTGTTTGCACTATGTGAATGTTGGTTGTGAACTCTGCTTGGTGTTGGACTGGCCTGCAGTTTGGAGCTGCACCAGATCTGTGCAAGAGCTTGGATGTAGCCATGTGAGAGGAGACTGGGGCTGGTTCAAGGATCTGACTGTTAAAGTCCACAAGTGACCTGATTGCACTAGGTTATCCTGTGTGGCGCGGTATCTACAGACCAACCTGCCCCCACCTGCTAAGAGTATTACAGAGCATGAACTCTATAGGCTGCAGCTGTGATCCCCAGAGATTACCATAACACCTTCACTTGTGGACTGAATGATGTGTCCATGAAACAGATTCAGAGACCCCATTCATGAAAGGAATCCAGAGAGACCGCTGTTCATGAAATAAATCCAGAGACTCCTGAATCTGACTGAGTGAAAGACAAAATGGTTCAAGGACCTGTCTGTGAAGGAAACATCACCAACACTTCAGAGAGGGACACACTTCAGAGAGGGACACACTTCAGAGAGGGACACACTTCAGAGAGGGACACACTTCAGTGAGGGACACACTCCAGAGAAGGACACACTCCAGAGAGGGACACACTTCAGAGAGGGACACACTTCAGCGAGGGACACACTTCAAAAAGGGACACACTCCAGAGAGGGACACACTTCAGAGAGGGACACACTCCAGAGAGGGACACACTTCAGAGAGGGACACACTCCAGAGAGGGACACACTTCAGCGAGGGACACACTTCAGAGAGGGACACACTCCAGAGAGGGACACACTCCAGAGAGGGACACACTCCAGAGAGGGACACACTCCAGAGAGGGACACACTTCAGAGAGGGACACACTTCAGAGAGGGACACACTTCAGCGAGGGACACACTCCAGAGAGGGACACACTCCAGAGAGGGACACACTTCAGAGAGGGACACACTTCAGCGAGGGACACACTTCAGAGAGGGACACACTCCAGAGAGGGACACACTTCAGAGAGGGACACACTTCAGAGAGGGACACACTTCAGAGAGGGACACACTTCAGCGAGGGACATCTCTACACGAGCCACACTCCAGCAGATGCAAGCCTTTCTCATAGCTAAGACACCTGGATGCCAGCCCATCAGATTTGAGTCAGATCTGAGACAGCCTGGATGCCAGCCCATCAGATTTGAGTCAGATCTGAGACAGCCTGGATGCCAGCCCATCAGATTTGAGAGTCACATCTAAATCTAAAACAGCCTGGATGCAAACACATCAGACTTGAGATTCAGATCTGACACAGCCTGAATGCCAACACATCAGACTTGAGAGTCAGATCTGATAGTCTGGTAGTCTGGTAGTCTTAGTTTCAGCTTCATAGCAAACGGGTCGCCCCATCTTTGCTCCGCTCCTGTGCCAACAAAAAACACCCAGAATGTTTATCACAGTCCCTTGTGGAAAGATTGACAGACTGCTGTCTCAGCATATCTAGCATACACTCGCATTAAAGCATACGGTAGCCATCCGAAGTGCTAGCACAAACAGTCCATTAGAAATGCAGTTCATCATTAATGATAGCAGACCTTGTCGCCAACAGATCAGCAGTTGCCCACGCGATCAATTTTAACCAGATACGGGCACCGCCAACATTGCACGACAGGCATCACGCCATTTTCTGAATCTACAATTCACACCACCACGTTGGTCACAGTCGAAAATACATTCCAAATGCAATCCGCAGCTCACAGGGTCACGCCATGCATTCAACTCAGAAGCTGGGCGACGAAACTATATCCAGTCTACAAATGGAGCAAAAATACTTCGGCCACCGTCCGGCACAAGCAAAAAATTTGCCTCTGCTTCGAACAGCGCCGCTGTCTAGTGTCCATTTTAACCGGAAGTTTTCAGATCTGAGACAGCCTGGATGCCAACACATCATACAAGAGTCTGATCTGACACAGCCTGAATGCCAACACATCAGACTTGAGAGTCAGATCTGAGACAGACTGGATGCCAACACATCAGATGAGAGTCAGATCTGAGGCCTGAATGCCAACACATCAGACTTGAGAGTCAGATCTGAATCAGCCTGGATGCCAACACATTAGACAAGAGTCAGATCTGAGACAGCCTGGATGTCAACACATCAGACTTGAGAGTCAGATCTGAGACAGCCTGGATGCCAACACATCAGACTAAGGTCAGATCTAAAACAGTCTGGATGCCAACACATCAGACTTGAGAGTCAGATCTGAGACAGCCTGGATGCCAACACATCAGACAAGTCAGATCTAAAATAGTCTGGATGCCAACACATCAGACAAGAGTCAGATCTGAGACAGCCTGGATGCCAACACATCAGATGAGAGTCAGATCTGAGACAGACTGGATGCCAGTGCCTCAGTATTGAGAGTCACGGCTCAGCCTCCCAGACCATTCACAACGATCAAACAAACAAATTAACCAGCCAGCCTGCCAGCCAGATAATGGCATTGTTAAAGTTTGTCTCTCTGTGGATAGCATTGTTCATGTTTGTCTATCTATGGATAGCATTGTTCATGTTTGTCTATCTGTGGATAGCATTGTTCATGTTTGTCTATCTGTGGATGACATTGTTCATGTTTGTCTATCTATGGATGACATTGTTCATGTTTGTCTATCTATTGATGACATTGTTCATGTTTGTCTATCTATGGATGACATTGTTCATGTTTGTCTATCTATGGATGGCATTGTTCATGTTTGTCTATCTTTGGATGACATTGTTCATGTTTGTCTATCTATGGATGACATTGTTCATGTTTGTCTATCTATTGATGACATTGTTCATGTTTGTCTATCTATGGATGACATTGTTCATGTTTGTCTATCTATGGATGGCATTGTTCATGTTTGTCTATCTTTGGATGACATTGTTCATGTTTGTCTATCTATGGATGACATTGTTCATGTTTGTCTATCTATTGATGACATTGTTCATGTTTGTCTATCTATGGATGTCATTTTTCATTTTTGTCTATCTATGGATGACATTGTTCATGTTTGTCTATCTATGAATGACATTGTTCATGTTTGTCTATCTATGGATGACATTGCTCATGTTTGTCTATCTATGGATGACATTTTTCATGTTTGTCTATCTATGGATGACATTGTTCATGTTTGTCTATCTATGGATGACATTGTTCATGTTTGTCTATCTATGGATGACATTGTTCATGTTTGTCTATCTATGGATGACATTGTTCATGTTTGTCTATCTATGGATGACATTGTTCATGTTTGTCTCTTTGGATGATATTGTTCATGTTTGTCTCTGTGGATGATATTGTTAATGTTTGTCTCTCTAGATGACATTGTTCATGTTTGTCTCTGTGGATGATATTGTTCATGTTTGTCTATATATGGATGGCATTGTTCATGTTTGTCTCTTTATGAATGACATTGTTCATGTTTGTCTCTTTATGAATGGCATTATTCATGTTTGTCTTTCTGTGAATGGCATTGTTCATGTTTGTATATCTGTGGATAGCATTGTTTATGTTTTTATATCTGTGGATGACATTGTTCATGTTTGTCTATCTATGGATGACATTGTTCATGTTTGTCTCTGTGGATGACATTGTTAATGTTTGTCTCTGTGGATGAAATTGTTCATGTTTGTCTCTGTGGATGATATTGTTCATGTTTGTCTCTGTGGAGGACATTGTTCATGTTTGTCTCTGTGGATAACATTGTTCATGTTTGTCTATCTATGGATGACATTGTTCATGTTTGTCTCTGTGGATGATATTGTTCATGTTTGTCTCTGTGGATGATATTATTCATGTTTGTCTATCTATGGATGGCATTGTTCATGTTTGTCTCTTTATGAATGGCATTATTCATGTTTGTCTTTCTGTGAATAGCATTGTTCATGTTTGTATATCTGTGGATAGCATTGTTCATGTTTGTCTCTCTGTGAATGACATTGTTAATTTTTATCTTTCTGTGAGTGACATTGTTCATGTTTGTCTCTCTGTCAGTGACATTGTTCATGTTTGTCTATCTATGGAAAGCATTGTTCATGTTTGTCTCTCTGTGGATGACATTGTTCATATTAGTCTATCTATGGATGGCATTGTTCATGTTTGTCTCTCTGTGGATGACATTGTTCATATTTGTCTTTCTGTGAATGACGTTGTTTATGTTTGTCTCTCTGTGAATGGCATTGTTCATGTTTGTCTGTCTGTGGGTGCCATTGTTTACCAATAAAAAGGCGTCAACTGAATGGAGACACAATGAGTTACAAAAAATACTGTGTAGAGCCTGTATTCTGGTATCAATGAAAATATCTATTGGCAGCTTCAAAGAGGATTCTGGGTGGAAAACAAGGAATATAATCAACTAGCAGAGGTAATTCTCTTTGAGGCTTGCAGAAATTTGCAACCATTAGAGAATTGAAGCGTGGACATTCACCATTGTGTGTGTGTGTGTGCACGCACATGCATGTGTGCGTGTAAAAAAATATGAAAAGGAACAACTGGAAAACTTGCTGGTAACTAAAAGATGGGAAAAGAGCAAAGGGAAGACAGGAGATAAATACTTGGGTGATTCGGACACCACAAAAACACTGACCTGATCTGTGACTCTGGGAAGGTGAAAATGGAGATCCATAATTTCCCAGGCCCGTTGGTGTGAGAAGGAATTCTGTATTTTTTTTAAAAACGGAGGGAGAGAATGAGAGCGAGAGAGCAAGAGAGAAAGATTGTAAATTGATCTGTTTTGTGTCTTTAAAATATTTCCAACAGCTTGATAATTGCAGATTTGCTGTACTTGTTTATTTAGAGATCAGTGATGTTAAAGGCAGGCGAGGTGGTGGAGGCAGCCGGAGTAGTGGGAGGTCATCTAGGAGCCATTCGTATAGCTCCTCCCGAGCGGCTAAAACCTACACCAGTGTGGCGCTCACTGGACGTGTTTTAGGCAGCAGCAAGTATACCATGTTGAACTGGCGGACAGCGGCGCTGGCCGGGTTCATCTACGGAGGTCCCCGCTATATACGACTGCACTCACACAGACACGACAGTATGTATGTTTCATTCATGTGTCAGCTTGCTTTCTGTGGAAGCAGCCAGTTCTTCATGTCTTTTTTTTTTCTCTCATCACTCCAAAAAACGTTTTTAAATTACCACACAATATAAGATTTTATCTCATCACACCATATAACATTTTATCTCACCACACCATATAACATTTTATCTCACCACAAAGTATAACATTTTATTTCACACCATATAACATTTTATCTCACCACAAAGTATAACATTTTATCTCACACCATATAACATTTTATCTCACACCATATAACATTTTATCTCACCACACCATATAACATTTTATCTCACACCATATAACATTTTATCTCACCACACCATATAACATTTTATCTCACCACACCATATAACATTTTATCTCACACCATATAACATTTTATATCACCACACCATATAACATTTTATCTCACAACATCATATAAGATTTTATCTCACCACACCATATAAGATTTTATCTCACAACATCATATAAATAACATTTTATCTCACAACACCATATAACATTTTATCTCACAAAACCATATAACATTTTATCTGACTGTACGATTTAACATTTAATCTCACCACATTGTATACAAAAGTTATCTCAACACATCATAAACATTTTACCTGAACATATCACACAACAGCTTATATAAGCTTGTCATGTGACCCCATCAGATATCATTAGAAGATAAAACTGACAGATAATGTTACAAGACAACACTAACTGGTAACATTAGAAAATAACACTAACAGATAACATTAGAAGACAACACCAACAGATAACATTAGAAGATAAAACTGACAGATAATGTTACAAGACATCACCAACAGATAACATTAGAAAATAACACTAACCGATAACATTAGAAGACAACACCAACAGATAACATTAGAAGATAACACTGACAGATTATGTTAGAAAACAACACCGAGTAATAACATTACAAGATAACACTAAAAGATAATGTTAGAAGACAACACCAACAGATAACATTAGAAGATAACACTAACAAATAATATAAGAAGACATCACCAATGGATAACATTAGGAAATAAGACTAACAGATGAGATCAGAAGATAACACCAACAGATAACATTAGAAGATAACACTAACATATAATTTTAGAAGACAACACAAACAGATAACATTAGAAGACAACACCAACAGATAACATTAGAAGATAACACTAACAGATCGTGTAAGAAGACAACACCAACAGATAACATTAGAAGTTAAACACTAACAGATAATATTAGAAGACAACACCAACAGATAACATTAGCAGTTAAACACTAACAGATAATATTAGAAGACAACACCAACAGATAACATTAGAAGTTAAACACTAACAGATAATATTAGAAGACAACACCAACAGATAACATTAGAAGTTAAACACTAACAGATAATATTAGAAGACAACACCAACAGATAACATTAGAAGACTACACCAAAAAATAACATTAGAGGACAACACTGACAGATTACATTATAAGACAACACGAACAGATAACACCAGTAGGTAACATTAGAAGATAACACTAACAGATAACATTAGAAGTAAAACACTAACAGATAATGTTAGAAGATAACACTAACAGATAACATAAGAAGAAAGCAACCAAGGATAACATTAGAAGATAATGCTAGCAGATGTAGTCCATGCTCATGGGATCACCGTGTCGTGGGTCCATGTTTCAGTGCCTCCGATATGCACCAATGACTACGAGAAAAGCCCAGAGGGACGAATATATGGTTACTTCATCTGTCCAAGGGAGAATGAAACGGAGACCTACATCTACTGCTGCGGTCCAAACAAACGAGAATACTGCTGCGACAGGGAAATGGCACAGAAATATGTCTCGTGAGTTTCCATGGCAACATTTGTTCTTGTGTGTTTGTTGTCTGTGAAATCACTGTATGAGATCCGGGGCTTTGTGTTGATTGCTTGTGAATGTAATCGTTTGGAGTCACTGTGTGGTGTCAAAGAGTGAATGAAGCCGGGGCTTTGTGTTCATGGCTTGTGAATGTTATCATTTGGAGTGGCTGTGTGGAGTCAAAGAGTGAATGAAGCTGGGGCTTTGTGTTAATGGCTTGTAAATGTAATCATTTGGAGTGGCTGTGTGGTGTCAGAAAGTAAATTCAGATTTTACCTAGTATGGTCTCATGAAAGTTCTGTCATCCAGATTTTACCTAGTATGGTCTCATGAGAGTTCTGTCACCCAGATTTTACCTAGTATGGTCTCATGAGAGTTCTGTCATCCAGATTTTACCTAGTATGGTCTCATGAGAGTTCTGTCATCCAGATTTTACCTAGTATGGTCTCATGAGAGTTCTGTCATCCAGATTTTATCTAGTACTAGCTGTACCCGGCCCCGCGTTGCTGTGGCATAGTTTGGCTAAATGGAAATGAAAGAAAACAGAAATCGCACGCATCTAATACAATCATTGTCTGCTCAGATATAGAGATAGTCTTTGATCCCCGCCCACCACCACAACTAAATCCACCTACTACTCTCTCCCTCATCAAAGGTTTTTGGAAAAGAAAAACAATGTCTAATACAGTTAATGTCGCAATCATTCTCTGCACGGATATAGCGATAGTCTGGTTTTCCAACTTTAGAACACGCACCTTATAATTGTGTTTTTATATTAGTGGTCGTTTAAATGGTGTTATTAGCACAGTAACAAAAATGGTTATTTGGTTATCACATGCTAAAACTGTTTGTATTTTTATAGGGGATGGAAGTAAAGCTACAACTGTACTTGTGAATAACAAAGTAAGTCGTAAAAAATAGAAAAGCGGAGGTAGCGTTAGTAAAATATAAACAAATTAGGCAATGAGAACTTGAAAATCAAGTGTAAAGCTCTTTAATTTCTCTTAAATTTAAGTCATTACCCCCTCCCTTCTTCCACCGACTACTGCTCTCTCCCTCTTCGAAGGATTTGAAAATCACTAACTGGCGATATTTTGTTGTTGCTGTAACTGACATTGACATCCCTGTCCATCTGGACTAAAATAGGGAGCAGGAATTGTAAAAGGTAGTGAATAGGGCTAGTGTAATATTTACCACATCATCCTTCAAGTACCAGTACAACTACTAAAATAATGTCACTGCTATCTGTGTTACCATCGGAGTAGACAGAGAGTCGTGAGCCAGAAGATTTGGTTCCGCATGGCTAGTGCTGTCGCCACAGACTGGTCAGGTTAGGATGTATAATTTCACTTGCCGACAGAAGAACTCCATAACCTTACCGGCGGTCTTCACATGAGAGCACTATGGTGTAACAGCCCTGGTGTAACAACTATTACTGCTGCTGCTACTTTAAGTGAGTAAAGCAGTTACTGTGACTTAAAGCTCGCTCTCTCAGTTAATAGTTTGCCCCCCCCCCCCCTCCCCCCCAAATTCACCGACAACTCTTTCCCTCATTGAAGTAGTTGGGAGAAGAAAAAAACACTTGAAAAGCAAACGAACACAGGAAAAAAACACCATAATTAGGAAATGAACGCCATTGTAAACAGCACAGCTTAAAATTCCAACACAGATGAAATAACTAAATCTAAATGAAAATAAATGAAAATCTATAAAATTTCAGTGTAACCGTGCAATCGGAAAGTTTAACAATGCAATCATAAGTATGCGAAATGGTCAAATTTAATTATCAAATGGTTTACCCATTTACTTTTTTTTTTTTTTTTTAATATTAAGGCAACATGGCTAGTGCTGTCACCACGACAGAGCAGATGAGGATATTATTTTAGTCCGGGGTAAAAAAAATTTAACGACTGCGGATTCGAACCCAGGTCTACCGCACATGAACCCAGTGTTCTAACCATTCGACCAAGCAGCCACTTAATCGGCACAACGAAAAGAGAACTCAACTATTAGACATGTGAGTCCCTACTACTGTGTCGCAATTAAAAAACAATTCAAAACCGCAGGCAATTGTTTTCTCGTAGACAGATACTCCAGATATATTAATGAAATAGAAATCGCACGTGTCTAACACGGTTAATGAAGTTAATGTCGCAGTCACTGTCTGCGCCGACGTCGAGATAGTCCTTGATTAGGCCCCCCCCCCCCCCCCCCCCCCCCCTCCATCGAAGGTTGTTTGAAAAAAAAAAAAAAATAGAAATCGTGTTTAATATGGTTATTGTGGCAAATATAGAGATAGTCTTGTTTGCTGTACCACGACCTACTCTATGTATTAGTATTAGAGAAGGTGTTGGCTGCACGTAACTCGCCGGCGAATGGTAAATACGGCGCATGCGCAATTACTAACGTGGCTATAATTAGAAATCACTAAATTTATAAATATTAGTTGCGTATATTTTGGCATAAATTGTGGTCACCTATCTCTAACAGTGACAGGTTGAATTTCAAACCACGACAGTTCAAAATCCGGTATCACAACAAACATATCCTGAAAATTTCAGCTAAATCGGTTCAGTAGTTTCCGAGTCTATGGGGGTGAAACAAACACACAAACATTGATTTTTATATATATAGATGATCTCATGAGAGTTCTGTTATTTAGATTTTACCTAGTATGATCTCATAAGAGTTCTGTCATTTAGATTTTACCTAGTATGGTCTCATGAGAGTTCTGTCATTTAGATTTTACCTAGTATGGTCTCCTTAGAGTTCTGTCATTTAGATTTTACCTAGTGTGATCTCATGAGAGTTCTGTCATCCAGATTTTACCTAATATGATCTCATGAGAGTTCTGTCATCCAAATTGTACATAGTGTGATCTCATGAGAGTTCTGTCATCCAGATTTTATCTAGTATGATCTCATGAGAGTTCTGTCATCCAGATTTTACCTAATATGATCTCATGAGAGTTCTGTCATTTAGATTTAACCTATTGTGATCTCATGAGAGTTCTGTCATTCAGATTTTACCCAGTATGGTCTCAGGAGAGTTCTATCATCCAGATTTTACCTAGTATGGTCTCCTTAGAGTTCTGTCATTTAGATTTTACCTAGTGTGATCTCATGAGAGTTCTGTCATCCAGATTTTACCTAGTATGATCTCATGAGAGTTCTGTCATTTAGATTTTACCTAGTGTGATCTCATGAGAGTTCTGTCATTTAGATTTTACCTAGTATGATCTCATGAGAGTTCTGTCATCCAGATTTTACATAGTGTGATCTCATGTGAGTTCTGTCATCCAGATTTTATCTAGTATGATCTCATGAGAGTTCTGTCATCCAGATTTTACCCAGTATGGTCTCATGAAAGTTCTGTCAGTCAGATTTTGTCTAGAAGGATGTTATGAGAGCTTTGCGAGCCCATTACAGTGAATATATTATAAGTATGTGAACTATTTATTTTGATGGCATCTTGTACATTTTTTTAATGCTATTGTTTTACAATTTTTTAGGAGAAAGAGTGGCTTATCCATTGGCGATATATTTGGTATCGTGTTCACAGTTGGTTTTGTCTGTGTCCTCTCGTTCATCTGCTTCAAGAAACGGAAGCAGGCAGGAATTATCATTCGCAAATACGTTAGACGAGGTTAGTTAATATCTGTGATGTTTCTGCCTCATTTTATCACTTCCCACTACACATCACTACTTCACACAACACATCACTATTTTACATTAAACATCACTGCTTCACACTACACATCACGGCTTCAAACTACACATCACTGCTTCCTACTACACATCACTGTTTTACATTCAACATCACTACTTCACACTTCATATCACTGCTTCACACTACACATCATTACCTCACACTAGACATCATTGCCTTACATTAGACATCACTACATCACACTACACATCACTGCCTGACAACAAACATCACTACCTCACATTCACCATCCCTATTTTATGCTGCATTCAACTTCAAATGGTAATGCTGATCACGTACTCTCAGATCATAGTAGCATTTTGTGTGTATATGTGTATGAATGTATGTATGTATGTATGTATGTATGTATGTATGTACGTACGTACGTACGTACGTACGTACGTACGTACGTACGTACGTACGTATGTATGTATGTATGTATGTATGTACGTACGTACGTACGTACGTACGTATGTATGTATGTATGTATGTATGTATGTATGTAT